>PVKV010028451.1:10458-25064 GCA_004027835.1 Alouatta palliata
GGAGGGAGAGCATTAGGACAAATACCTAATGCATGTGGGGCTTAAAATCTAGATGACAGGTTGATAGGTGCAACAAACTACCATGGCACATGTATACCTATGTGACAACCTGTACGTTCTACACATGTATCCTGGAACTTAAAATTTAAAAAAAAAAAAAAAAAAAAAAGTCCATCTAGAGGGAGAAAAGGGGAAAAAACAAAAAGAATTTTATTTCTCCTGAGGGCAATGAGAAGTGCAGTTTCTAAGTATCTTCCGGCTCAGAGATCTTCAATTAAATGGTCCCAAATGGCATCTACCTATCATACTTTGAGAGAGACTGTTCTGTTGATTAGGAGCAAATAAATGTCCTCCTGGATGTTTATGGCCTGGGTTTTTCATTTGGGCAACTCAAAGGCATTTTCCTTCCAGGACCACATCCATGCTACTGGCTGGCTGAAAAATGGCTTCACGGCTCTTACGAGGGGAATACAAAACATGGAGTGGTGGCTGTGAACCTGTCTGCAGGGCCAGACCTCAGAAAGGCAGAAGACTGTAAATGTTTCATAAACTTCTCTCTGGGTGCCTGCGCTGGCTGAGAGCCCATTCATAAGCCCAGGCGGCCGAGGGGCAGGTATTGTGCCGGTTACTATAGCATCACCTTGGAAAGGCTCACTTGGTGAGAGCTGCAGGCGAGCTGGGGTGGGGCAGGAGGGGGACGCGGCTGGCTGGAGGGACTGGCGCTAGGCCACGGATGCGGCTGCTGGTCTCAGGACTTCTGGTGGTCCGTAGCTCACGTTAGCGTCCCCAGCTGCAGCCTAGGGAGGGAGGCTGCGCTCAGTCAGAGTGGCTGTTGCAGGGAGTGTAGCTTTTGCAAGGGGCTGAATTCCCAGCCAGACACCCCTTGGCCTCCTTTTTGGAGGTGTGGGAAACAGAGAAAGGAGGGAGTTGTCTCGTCTTGGAAGATCTGGGCTGGGTTTCATCCCTTTTTTGATTTTAAGTGGTTCCCTCCATGAGAACTGACTTCCAGGTGTTCGCCAAGGGAAACAAGGTGCTCCCCACACTGGAAATGAGAAAGGATGACAGCTTTTGAGATTGACTGTTAACGGCTCAGAGGTGCCCCTCATTCAAAATGCCTTTTAAAGCATTTGATACCTTCAAAGAAAAAATTCTGAAACCCGGGAAGGAAGGAGTGAAGAACGCCGTGGGAAATTCTCTGGGAATTTTACAAAGGTAAAGTTTGCGAACTTTAGTTCCTTTCTGTGTAGCCACCTATGCCAATGTGTGAGAGACTTGGTATCAGGTTTTTAAAACCACACTTTAATGAGGAGGGGGTGGGTCAGATTAGATCCTTCTGGAGCCCCTTCTAACTTCAGTAGTCTATGCCTGGAGGAAAAACAGATGCATCAAAAGTATTGGGTTGTATTAGGAAAGTGTTAAGACAAATATTCTATTTATATAGCTGGATTAGCACTTTCTGGAGATGGTGATATTGCATATGGTATGTTTGGCATTGAATTAGAAAATATTTAGGGAGATAATATTTCATGTTAATTCATTAGTAATGACATATAGTTATGCCTTAATTTTTATGAGTTTTTCACTGAATCTTTCCACTATAAATGAAAATTAAATTTTTGCAATTTTTTAGCTTATTTAATAAAATATATGAAGTGGTTCCTGATTGTATAGTTTACAAAGAGAAGAATAGTCACAACAATAGTTTGAAGGAGGTAACTGAAAAAAATTTCTTTAAAGCAGAAAATCTCGCATAATTGCAGTGGGAAAATGTCAAGTACTATCATTGAATTGAATGTAATTTTAGTCCAAACCAAAAAGTAAATATTTTTTAAAGTAAAATATATTAGTGAAAAGAGTTTGCCATAAATGAATGAATGAATGTGACATTTTAATTTATGAATTTTTATAGACATAGTAAATGCCTTCTCAAGTTATATAGATGATTTCATAAGTTGTCCTTATTTGCAAGGTAAAATGACTGCTTTATCTCTCTGATATAAATAAATGTGAAAAATACCTTTAATAAGCTATTTATGTGTTGAATGATTATTTCTAATCTTTGTGAGTGAAAATGCCATCTGGCCTGTCCTTTTAACTTTTCTGTTATCTCTTAAATTTCAAAAGTTTTTCATTTAAAGGACTATTTCCAGGCAATCTGAGATTCATCCAATTTCTTGTGTTTTAAAACACATATGCTCCTGTCATTGTTAAATTTTCCATTGTATCACTGTTAATAAACTTTCCTAATAAGAAAAAGGAGTTGGACACCTTATTATTTTAGTAATTAAAAACAAGAAGTCTTCAATCAGACCTACGCTAAATTAGAATGTCTAGATGAAAACCTAGCTCAGTGACAGCAGCATAAACCAGCCAAATATAGAAAAAAAAATTACAATAACATTTTTTTCACGGGGGTTTTATCCTTCTGCTGAGCACTCCCCAGGAAACATCTTATTGTGATGGCATTCATTTGATTAGAAATGCAAAAAGAATTTTTGCATAATAAGCAAAATAGCTTACCTGGCGTATTCAAGTGATGACAAAGGAATCTGGCAAAGTCAAGAATAAAAACCACAGGCCAGGTGCAGTGGCTCACACCTATAATCCCAGCATTTTGGGACGCAGAGGTGGGAGGATCACTTGAGGCCAGAAGTTTGAGACTAGCTCGGGGAACATAGAGACCTCGTCTCTATAAAAATATAAAAAATTAGCCTGCATGATGGCGCATGCCTGTCATCTCAGCTTCCCAAGAAGTGGGAGTATTGCTTGAGCCCAGAGGTTACAGCGAGCCAAGATTGCGCCTCTGCACTTCAGCCAGGGAGACAGAGTGAGACTGTCTCAAAAAATAAAAATAAAAATAAAAAAAACCCCAAAACCCCATGACTTTGGGCCATAGTCACCATTATAATCAGCAAACTCTGCCTTAGTTTATAAAATATTTGTTATAAAAAAAATATGTAGGAGTTTTCTTTTCAAACTTAAGTTTAATTGCTTTTTTTTTTTTTTGAAATTGAATTGCTTTTTTCAATAGGAAACTGATCGAAGAGCTGATTTTCCTATGTTTGATTGGAAGAGCCACATGGAGATCTTTTTGTTTACCAAATTGGTTTACTTAGGGATATAACAAAATTAGTGATTTTCCAAATTGTGTGACCTCAACTAGAAATTGGGCTATGTGTCTAGGACTGTTTGAACAGTTTCCTCAGAACAACAGAAGAACAGCTAGCACAGTGCTGGAGACAGAGAATGCACAAAACAAACGCTAGATATTGTCATGGTTGTCCTAATTGTAGAATGGCTTTAGAAAAAATAAAGCCAAGGTCAAATCCCTTTTTTTGGTGATCTATAGAGAGAAATTATTGGCAGAAGCAAAAACAGGCATTGCTTGAGCGGTGATCCAAGTTGACCCTCGGTTCTAGTGGTCTTTGAGCAGAGCTCCAGAATTATCAAGACCAGCTCTGCCACACGTTTGGCATTAACCACAGGTGTATAAGGTAATTATATGTAAAGAACCCTGCCCAGAGCCTGGCATATACTGGCCATTTCTCGCTCACTTCATTGATTTTCATGTAAAACCAGTTGACAGAATCCCATGTAAAAAAATCACAAAGAACTGTTTTCTGTTTTGTAGGAGCATTTGGAAGTTGGAAGCCTCTACATTCTAACTTAGAAGGCAGTGTAAATCACAGCTATCTAATAATGTTTGAGACTGAGGTCATCATCTAAATGGAATTCTTGAGATGCTTTTTAATCACAGTGTTCTTCACAGTCGGGGGAGTGGCAAGTGCACAGGGAAGCGTTTGAGAGTTCCCACACAGAGTTGATTACAGTCGGGCATGATTAGCCTTCCTGGAAAACAGTCATTGATAAGAAGCAGCTGAGCAATTATTCAGCTAAAGGTAAAATAAGATTTTAGAAGTGTAGGAAGAAAGAAGATGCACTCATTAATAGTTTAGTATTGTATTATATAGATGACATAGAAAGCATTAAACTTGGAAATTAATGGCCAGAAATTGACAGGTGGATTTGTTTGATTTAAATGACCATTTATGTGTCCTTTAATTATTCATGTCTAAAAAACATAATAGTAACAAAACAGTATATTTCAGACACTGTAATCTCATTTAATTCTGTTAAAAGCCCCATGCAGAGGGGACTACTATAATTACAATTTTTCTTTTTTTTGAGATAGGGTCTCACTCTGTTGCCTAGGCTGGAGTGCAGTGATGTAATCATAGCTTACTGCAGCCTCAAACTCCTGGCCTCAAGCTATCCTGCCTCCCTCGCCTCCCAAGGTTCTGGGATTATAGGCATAAGCCACAGTATCTAGCAACAATTTTACAGGTGAGGAAACTGAGGCACAGAGAGGCTAAGTAGCTTGCCCAAGGTCACACAGCTTGTAAATGCAGAGCTGGGTTTCAAACCAGTCATTCTACGCCCATCGTTCTTAATCATTATATTATGTTACCTCTATAATCAAGTGTCTTTCCTCTTCCTACTCACTGTCTTGAAATTAGGCCACTTATTTAGGTTTAGGGAGGTACTTGGACTGCAATGTAGCCAGAAACTTCTGGACCTGCTGGCACGTATGGACCGTTCTCGTAGTCAATTGTACCAGTATTGAAGGCTTTCCGCAAGGGAGGCTTAAGGGGAGTCTGGTCTCTTTACAAGTATGTCTATCTTCCCTTTATGAAACTAGTCCCTGCATCGTGTCTATCCTCAGCATTCAGGAGTTGTTTATTAAACATATGTGCCAGATGTGCACTTCCTGCTCCATCAACAAAGGCGAGTGTGTTAAAGCTTCTCTGAGATCAGGCAATCCTGGGTTCCAATTGCTGCAGCATCCTTTACTTCCCTACCTGCATGACCTCAGGCAACTTGGCTGCAATGGGGTGACTCCAGGAAACCAGCTCAGATCACATCTCACCCCTGCTCAAAGCTGCCTCATTCAGAGTTAAAGCCAGTGCCCTTTCTGTGGCCTTTAAGGTCTTCTGTGATCTAGGACTTTGAGAAGGCTCTCTGCCTTCATCTGACATTTTTCTGCCTCACTCTACTCCAGATTCACGGGCCTCCTGGTTCTTATAGAACTCCCCAAATCCACTCCCATCTGGCCTTTTGCCCTAGCTGTTTCTTTTGCTTAAATGCTTTCCTTCCAAATAGTCTGATGGCTCATTCTCTCACTTTCTTTAAGTCTCTACTCAAGGATCCCCACTTTCCTGACCATCCTATTTAAACATAAGGCTCACCTGCCCTCCTCCTCCTGCCCTCTTCTCTGTCCCTCTTTCCCGCTTTACTTCACCTGTCTTAGGTAGGTTACCTAAAAAGCACAGCCCGAGACAGGGATTTGGGTGAGCCTAGAGTGTGATTTATTGAGAGAGCTCTTCCTGAAAAAACTGAGAGGGAGTAAAACAAGAAAGGAAAGGAGCGGCTGAGTGCAGTGGCTTACACCTGTAATCCTAGTACTTTGGGAGGCCAAGGTGGGTGGATTGCCTGAGCTCAGGAGTTCGAGAACAGCCTGGGCAACACGGTGAAACCCCGTCTCTACTAAAAGATAAAAAATTAGCCGGGTGTGGCAGTGCGCACCTATAGTCCTAGCTACTTGGGAGGCTGAGGCAAAAGAATTGCTTGAACCCAGGAGGCAGAGGTTGCAGTGAGCCAAGATAGCACCACTGTACTCTAGCCTGGACAACAGAGGGAGACTTGGTCAAAAAAAGAAAGAAAGCTGAAAAGGAAAGCAGGAAAGCAAGAAAGTAAGAGGGAGGGAGGGTGGAGGGAGGGAAGGAAAGGAGGGAGAGAGGGAGGGAGAGAGAGGAGAGGAGGGGAGGGGAGGGGAGGGGAGGGGAGAGGAGAAAGAGCCAAGTAAGGATGCTCGCTCACAAATATTTAGACCTTTCTCAGGATCTTTCACAGGGGAAGGCTCTGGAGCATAGGCGATGTGCTGAGTCCTTCCTTTGGGGCAAGTGAGGCAGCCTTTTTTATCTCTGGCTCAGTCAGTCATTGCCTGTGGGCTGCCCCACTGGGGTGAAGGGTTTATTTGGAGGCCACTGAGGAAGTTGTCCAGGATTCCTCATGACAAGACTAGAATCCCAGGCAAGGAGTCACCATAGTGGCAAGGGTCACGGCTCCTGATTCTCAGGGTGAACTCGAACTGTTGCCTCATCATGGGAGCAGGAAGAAATGTGTTTGGCATCTAGGTGATCCACTCAGACATCTCCTGATACTGCCTTGGCTAGCTTTTTTTGTTGTATTTTAATTTTTAAAGTAATAGAGATGGGGGTCTTGCCATGTTGATTAGGCTGGTCTTGAACTCAGATGATCCTCCCACTTTGGCCTCCCAAAGTGCTAGAATTACAGGCACAAGTCACTGCACCCTGCCTAGTTTTAGCTGCAAATGGGAAGACACAGCAACTGTGACCTGCTAGCAGCTCTGAAAGTAGAGGTGTGCTTGCCCAATAAGGGGAACTGGGGAGTGCGCTATGGTTTCTATGACAGCCCACCCACTGCACCGCTCAGATCAACTTGCTTCTCACAGGAAGTCCACTCCATCCAGGTTCAGCTTCTCCAAGACTCTATGGTTGCAATTCCCGAGGACCCTTCCAAAGGAGAGTTATTAAGACAGAATCCAGTGCCCACTGTGATGACTGGTCCCTCCTCTCCACCCCTTTCTGATTCCCCTCACTTCTGTTGGCTTATCTGATGGGTTGCCCAGATCTTCATCCCTGAGAGGTCTAAATCTTTGGTTAACATAACCTCATCGGTCGTGGTTGCTGTATTTGCACAATGACGGTTAAAAGCTAGCCAAGACAGTATCAGATGTCCCAGCAGATCATCTGGGTGCCAAAGGTGTTTCTTCCTGCTCCCATGATGAAGCGACAGTTCTGGTTCCTCCTGAAGATCAGTGTCCATGACCTTTACCACTGTAGTGACTTCTTGCCATGTCTTCTGGTCTTGGCACGAGGATTCCAAAGTGACTGAGCAGCAGTCATAACCATATGTTGACTGGGAGCTCCATTGTGTTCCTAAATGGAAAAACTTTTCCTTGTGAATCAGGATTTCTAGACCCTCAGAGCCTAGGTAGAAGAGATGAGATATTCCTCAGGTGGGTTCGTGGGAATGATGGCGCGTGGGGCCACTCCTTCTCTCACCCCTTGTTTCTTTGACCTGTGTATTCTGCCCTTTGGGCACACAGCACCATGTCATAACTGTTGGGTTTTTTGTTTATTTGTTTAAGATGGAGTCTTGCTCTGTTGCCCAGGCTGGAGTGCAGCGGCTTGATCTCGACTCACTGCAACCTCTGCTTCCCGGGTTGAAGCAATTCTGCCTCAGCCTCCTGAGTAGCTGGGATTACAGGCACCCACCACCACACCCAGCTAATTTTGTATTTTTAGTAGAGATGGGGTTTCACCATGTTGGCCAGGCTAGTCTCGAACACTTGACCTCAAGTGATCTGCCCACCTCAGCCTCCCAAAGTGCTGGGATTACAGGCACATAACTGTTGGTTTATGGAATATACTGCATCCTGGAGGATAGCACCTTACCCTCCCAGAGCTTCATCTCCAAGATGATGCTGCAGCTGCATCTTTAAGAAGCTTCTTCAGAGGCTGGGCACTGTGGCTCAAACGTGTAATCCCAGCAATTTAGGAGGCCAAGGCAGGTGAATCATTTGAGGTCAGGAGTTCAAGACTAGCCTGGTCAACATGGTGAAACCCCATTTCTACTAATAATACAAAAATTAGGCATGGTGGTGGGCACCTGTAATCTCAGCTACTCAAGAGGGTGAGGCAAGAGAATTGCTTGCTTGAACCCAGAAGGCAGAGGTTGCAGTGAGCCAAGATCGAGCCACTGCACTCCAGCCTGGGCAACAGAGCAAGACTCCATCTCAAAAAAAAAAAAAAAAAAGCTTCTTCAGCCCTGGCAGGCTGTCAGCTTCTGGATGGTGTGGTATATTGTGGGGTTTGTGGGTCCCATTGTCATGTGCCCACTGCTATGCCATCTTTGCCATAAATTGTGTGTCTTGATCTGAGAAAATGTGATGTGAGATCCCATGTTGAGAAATCAGACACTGAATCCTCAGATAGAGATGCTGGCTAAGACTTGTAGTCTGAATAGGCAAACTCATACATGGAATATGTCAACCCCAGTTAGGATGAATTGCTACCCTTTCCAGGATGGAAGGGGTCTGTTATAAACAACTTGTAAACAAGAGACTGGTTTGTCCCCTCAGGAACTGTGCCATCTCAGGGGCTTAGCCCTGGTTTTGTTGCTGACAGCAGCAGGAGCTAGCTCAGTCCTGGTGAGTGGGGGCCTCCGTCCCTGCTGCCATGGTTACTCTGTTCACAAGTGTACTGCTCTAGCACTGGGTGACTGAGGATGGAAGCTGGCTGACATTAACTGGCCAAGTCAGCCTGCCTATCATCTGTTTTGTGCCTCTTCCAAATGGCTTGTGATAATGTGCAATCAGGAGAGCTTATACTAGGCGTCCACTTATAGACTCATCCATATTTCTTCCCCAGATCTTCTTCCCAGTCCTCCAATATTGCTTTATCTGTCCCCTGACCTCCAGTGAAGTCACTCACCACTGCCTATGAGTCCATGTATATCCTTACCTTTGAATGTTTCTCTTTTCATACAAAATGGGTGGCCAGGAGACTGCTCAAAACTGTGCCTATTGGGAGGCTTTTGCCCTCACTGTCCTCAAGGGTCATCCCTGGGTGGGCTGGAGCACAGCAGCAGTCCATTTGTAACACACTAATGCGCAAACTCACTTTTTTCCTCCTGTAATTTGTCCACAAGTGTAAGCTCATAGCCATTGGTACAGCAGATATAGGTCATATGGAAACATGGCCCCTCTGACATGGGCTTACTTGTGCCATGTGGCCCTGCTGGTGTTAGATTCCAGAGGTACCACTTCCATCTTATGACAGACAGTTGGACTTCACAGGTCTGATAGTACCTAGCTCATGATGGGTAGTTTTGGCTGCATGGTCTCTTGATATTCCATGGTCAGAAGCTGTGATTCCACCAGGACTCAGTAACATGCCATGAGTTATTTTTTTTTTTTGTCTGTTGTATAGTTCTCTACTATAGATGGCATCGCCTTGTCCCAGAATCCTAAGGCTCTATGCTATATTTCTCCTATTGAGTTTTGCAAGAAACCTCATATAGTGTCTTTTCCTATTCAGGTGCCTTTAGTACCAAGGGTATGCTGGAGAACACAGCCCTAGTGGCAAGATCACTCTTACTACAGCCTGGACTTGCTACAGAAGCTTTCTTTTGTTGGATCTCATTAAAAACTAGCAGTCTTTTATGTCACGGAATAAGTGGGTTACAACAATATTCCCAAGTGTTGGATACATTGCCTCAAAAACCCAAAGAGGACTGCCAACCATTGTGCTTCTTCCTTGGTGGTAGGAAGTTCAAAGCATTAAACTTTCCTTCACTTTGGAGGGCGTGTTCTGGAAGGTCTCAAACACTAGACCCCTGTGAACTTTGCCCATGTGATGGACCTGTGATCTTTGTAGCAATTATTTCCCACCCAGTGGAGCACACATTTTACTGACGCATCCAGAGTACTTGTCAGTTCCTGCTCCTGAGGTCTCAACAACATGTTGTCATCTATTGGTCATAATAGATCAATGTGATGTTCTGCAGCAGGTCCAGAAGGTCTCTCTGGCTATATTATGAGAGAGAACAATCCAGGGATATCTACTGTTGTTCATCTCATGTCACTGTGAACTTCTTAGCCTCCTTTCTAATGGCTATGGAAAGAATGCACCAGATCAAGATAGGCAAGCTATGTACCTGAGTTAAGAGTGTGGTAGTTTCCTGTCATCCACCGTGATCCCCCTCCCCCCCTTTTTTTTGCAGGTGGTTAGGCTGGTGAATGACATTGGGATCTAATGGGGTGTGCCACCCCTGCATCCTTTAAATCTCTGAAGGCACAATAATCTCTGTCACTCTGCATAATGTGATACTGTTTCTGGTTTATCTTCTTACCAAGGGATGCTAGTTTTAAGGACTTCCATTTGATGTTTTCTATTACAACAGTTTTTATTCTACAAGTCAAGGTACCACTGAAAGAGTTTTTCCAAATGCTAGGTGTCTCTCTTCCAATTACACATGTGGGAATTATACATGGGGAAATGACCACTGGGTGGGTCCATGGACATGAACTCACTATGGGACGAACCTGGGCCAGGACTCCACTTATTACCTGACCCTCATGAGCCCCACTCTAACGGAGGCAGGATAGTGCTGTAAATCCCTGAGTATCAACATCAACTTGCCCCTTTCTCCAGAAGTCTGCAAAAGATTGAGGTATTTTTCTTTCTTCAGTGTATGTTTACCCAAACTAATGGTGGTAGATTTCTTCAGGGAAGGACTGTGGGCATCACAACTGCGTTTCCTTCTGTGGTGTTTTGGGTCCTTTGTCATGGAACCTTCAGTCTTCTCTATCAGTCTTTAGATTCTGACCTAGAAACTGGGCAAGAGAGTGTGACTTTCCATTGGGATGGCCAGCCTCAGCCTACTGCCCATTCATCAGCTCTTGATCTTTTCTGGTTTTCTGTATATGAAGCAATATCCTTATTGGCTGCTCATTTCTTTTGCTCCTCGGAGCACCATGTTCTATGAGTCATCTCTGAGATTCCTATGGGCTGATTCCATAGCTGTCATTCTGAATTTCCTGCCTATATGTATGATGGTTAAGTGCTGCCAATCATCCCAATTGCCACTGGTTCTGGAACAGCACCTCCTACTGTGAGCCTCAGCCAGCAGAGGACAGCAGCTTCTGAGCATCTCAGGGGTGCCTGTGGCCCCATTACCACTGCATTCCTTATTATCTTAGCAGCAGGAGTATTCCTCAGGCCTCCTAGGGAATATAGTTCGTTTGTGGGGTTTTCTGGTCTATGTAGTAAATTCATTCCTGCGTATTCATTTATTTGAGCCTTTTGATCTTTCTTTATAATCTACTATAACAGTTCCCGACATTTCTCATTTTTAAAGAAAATAAGTTAAAGAGAGACCTTTTAATTGATCAAGAGTGTGATCAACATTAAAGATATAACAATTATGGAATTCTTATATTCCAAATAATAGAGATCAAAACTTTACTAAAGGAATAGAAGACAGCCAGTTTAATTCTCAGTAATTCAACGCTATGACTGGTTCAAATTCAGCAGTTTTTATACCAGGCGTTAAAAAAAATGAAGTAGGTTATAAATTAGATTTAGATAACAATTAAGGAAAAGCGAGGATATAGACCTGGACCAAAGTAAGGACACTCTTGTGGCCTTGGGCACTCTCTCCTGGAATAGATAATTTCTTATTATTTTATCTTTTTTTTTTTTTTTGAGACAGGGTCTCACTATGTCACCTAGGCTGGAGTGCAGTGGCACAATAATACCTCACTGCAGCCTCAACTTCCCAGGCTCAAGACATTCTCCCACCTCAGCCTTCTGAGTAGCTGGGACGGCAGATGCAAGCCACCATGCTCGGCTAATTTTTAAAATATTTTGCAGAGACAAAGCTCTCGCTATGTTGCCTAGCATGGTCTCAAACTCCTGGGCTCAAGCCATCCTCCCGCCTCAGCCCCCCAAATTGCTGGATTACAGGCATGAACCACTGTGTCCAGCCTTCAAGTTATTTTTTAAAAGTCATGGTGGCTATATCCTATGTCTCTGTGTACAATGTAATAATGACTAGAACTTAGTACAGAATTATATTTTAAAAGTCACCAGGATCCTCTTGACATCTCTATTTTGTTTAAGTTTCCAAGAACTATATTAGCAGTTTATCAGGACTGTTTCTCTTAAAGCCTTTTGCTGTGATGTTAGACCCTGTGTCATGGGATCTTGCACCCTTTATTAGTTTCCTAGGGCAGCTGTAACAAATTGCTACAAACTGGATGGTTTAAAACAACAGAAACTGATTCTCTCACAATTCTGGAGACCAGAAGTCCAAACCCAAGGTGTTGGCAGGGCCAAGCTCCCTCTGAAGGAGGCCTCATGCCTGCCTCTTCCTGGCTGCGAATCCCGTGCATGCCTTGGCTTGTGGATGCATCACTCCAATTCCTGCATTTGTTGTCATATGGTCTTCTCCCCTGGTCTCTGTGTCTATGTGTTCAAATTCCCCTCTTCTTATAAGGATGCTAGTCAAGAAATTAATCTAGTATGACCCCATGTTAACTTGATTACATCTGTGAAGACCCCATTTCCAAATAAGGTCACATTCACAGGTACTGGGGGTTAGAACGCCAACGTATCTTTTTTGGAGGACACATTCAATCCACCTCCCATATTGACAAACTCTCCCTTATCCAACTTTATTATCCTACTCCCTCCAAGTCTAGTACATTCAGGATCCATTCCCAGACATACTTTACTGCTTCTTGACATAAACATTCATCAGATTCTATGACTCCTGCTCCTGGTATCTTTTCACAGCTCAAAAGTATATTTTTTTCATTTAAAATTTGTATTCTCTCTTTTTCCAACTTCTCCTAAATATTTTTACAACAATCAAATTTTCTAAGTGCTTTTTAAAGGTTAGTAAGGTCTATAATTCAATACCTACAGAGTAAAGCAACCATATTATGTATCTTGACATAGACACACTACATATTAACACATAGAAATAGTCTCCACTTCTGCAAAGACATATGTTATATCATTTAAAGTTCTTAGCTGCAATCAACAGAATCCACTCTAGCTAAAGTGGAATGAAATTTAGTAAAGAATGTTAGCAATTGGGCCAGGTGCGGTGGCTCACCCCTGTAATCCCAGCACTTTGGGAGGCCAAGGTGGGAAAATCACCCGAGGTCAGGTGTTCAAGACAAGCCTGGTCAATATGGTGAAACCCCATCTCTACTAAAAAAAAAGATATAAAAATTAGCCAGACATAGTGTCACATGCCTGTAATCCCAGCTACTCAGTAGGCTGAGGCAAGAGAATCGCTTGAACCCAAGGGGCAGAGGTTGCTGTAAGTCAAGATTGCACTACTGCACTCCAGCCTAGGCGACAGAGCAAGACTTCATCTTAAAAAATAAATAAATAAAAAATATGGCTGGGTTTGGTGGCTCATGCTTGTAATCCCAGCACTTCGGAAGGCTGAGGCTGGTGGAGGATCACCTGAGGTCAGGAGTTTGAGACCAGCCTGGCCAACATAGTGAAATCCCATCTCTACTAAAAATACAAAAATTAGGCGGGCATGGTGGTGCATGCCTATAATCCCAGCTACTCAGAAGGCTGAGGCAGGAGAATTGCTTGAACCCAGGAAGCAGAGGTTGCAGTGAACTGAAATCACACCACTGCACTCCAGCCTGGGTGACAGAGCAAGAGTCTACCTCAAAAAATAAATAAATAAATAACAAAAAACTAATAAAAGAATGTTAGGAATCGTTCAGACTTCCTGGAAGGATCAGATCTGGACGCTCTATCTCCAGGAAAAAAGCAGCAAAGAACATATACCACTAGACTGTTTTGGATAAAACCCAGCTGCCACTACTGCCTGCCTCTAAGTGTTGATTATATTCATGACTTGTTCCAGAAATTCTGCCACAGCAGTCACAGAGGAGCCAGTTGCCTCTGTTGCATTTGAAACCATCTGCACTGCCATTCCCTGCATGCTGTATCCTCTTCTGT
This sequence comes from Alouatta palliata, assembly GCA_004027835.1. Classification (NCBI taxonomy): domain Eukaryota; kingdom Metazoa; phylum Chordata; class Mammalia; order Primates; family Atelidae; genus Alouatta; species Alouatta palliata. Next base: position 24,099 of record PVKV010028451.1, read on the forward strand.
TCTGTCCCGTATCTAAATCTCATTCAAGTGCTTCAGATTTAGCAGAGTTCACCTCTTGTGCCTGCACTGTAGCTGCAAGAGAGCCTAGGGAAAGTAGATTTTTTTTGCTGCTCCAGCAAGATTCAAAATATCAAGAAGTCATTAAGATATTGGACAGCTATAAATAATGGTTGTCTATTACATAGGTGTGCTGCTAGTTTATTTTTCAACTTTTGATAGAGACATGGGTACAAAACATATTTTTCTTATGTTTTGAATTAAACTACAAGAAAAGCAATGGTGCAAGTATGATGTTAAATGGCAATTGAGCTCACTGTGGAAGTGACAATAGGAAGTGGTGGGGACTGTGGTAAATTGAGAGCCAATTGTAGCCATGACAGAGTGAGAGCTTGATAATTTCAGGTCTTCAGATTTTTCAGAATAAACAAGAAATCCAAGGTTTTATACGTGTGCTTGTTTTTGCTTTTTTGTGCTATCTCCTGATTTTTATTTATTTATGTAATACAATTTTTTATATATATATATACTTTTTATTGCATTTTAGGTTTGGGGGTACATGTGAAGAACATGCAAGATTTTTACATAGGTACACACATGGCAGTGTGATTTGCTGCCTTCCTCCCCATCACCTATATCTGTTATTTCTCCCCATGCTATCCCTCCCCAACTCCCCACCCTCTGCTGTCCCTCCCCTTTATCCCCCCGACAAACCCCAGTGTGAGATGCTCCCCTCCCTGTGTCCATGTGTTCTCATTGTTCAACACCCGCCTATGAGTGAGAATATGTGGTGTTTGATTTTCTGTTCCTGTGTCAGTTTGCTGAGAATGATGGTTTCCAGGTTCATCCATGTCCCTACAAAGGATGCGAACTCATCGTTTTTGATGGCTGCATAATATTCCATGGTGTATATGTGCCACATTTTCCCTGTCCAGTCTATCATCAATGGGCATTTGGGTTGGTTCCAGG
>PVKV010028452.1:0-24979 GCA_004027835.1 Alouatta palliata
GACCTGTGGGGCTCCTCCCCCTGGGAATCTCCTGGTCTGTGGGCAATAAAAATCCGTCTGGGAATGCAGGGTCCACTCACCCTCCGCGCTTTCACTGGGAGCTGCAATCCTCAGCTGCTCCTAATCGGCCATCTTAACCTCTGTCTTCTTAAGTCCATGATACTATTGTTTTCTGCTCAGACACTCCCCACAATGCCATGATCTGACAAATACCCTTGAGGAAAAAGTCAGTGCCACCGAGGAGCTCATCTTACTGTGCGTCCCTTCCATCAGTGACTGTGGCACTTCACATCCTTCCTGCATCAGCTATACCCCGGTGGCTTCCACCTTCTTTTTTAAAAATTTGTCTGTCTTTTAGTTGTGCTTGGCAAAAGTCTTAATGTGATTCAGGGCACTCCTGTGTGGCTGAAACAATCAGTCCTGTCTGAAAACTTTTCACATTTTCTCTTCGACCTTGGTTTTGAGTGTTGTGTTATGGTGCGCCTCATTTTGGTTTTCTGTTTTGTCTATACTGGGTTTGTGAGGCTTTTTGAATTTGTGGTTAGATGTGTTTCATCAGTTTTTGCTAATTCTTAAACATCTATTCTAGCATTGTTTTTGTACCATTTCCTTTATCCACTGCTAAGATTTTACTTGCATATATATGTTAGACCAATTCACTGTTTTTCATATATTTCTTCTTTTAGAAATGTTTCGTTTGGTTTAATTTATATGTAGGTATATAGCTTTATAGATAGCCTTTTTATCATTTTCCAGTGTTAGTATTTTTTTTTACTTACTTTCAGAGGGAAAAAAAAGAAACAGACCTATTATCCCAGTCCTCTGTTAAGCTATGTCTAATTGGCTATTAAACCCATATATTCTGGCCTTGATTTCAGTTTTTTAATATTTTTCAGTTGTCTGCCATTATCCTTCCTTTTAGCATATAATGTCTTAAACATGTTAATCAGCCCACATCTGATAACTGCAATATCTGGATGACTTTTGGGATTACTTTTATTGTTTCTTTTTATTTCTCCTCATTTTTGTTCAATTTATCTAGACCTCTGTTGTGCCTAATTATTTTTTATTACATAGATGACATTGTAATAAAATAACTCAAGAGATAATTTGAGGCTCTAGATGATATTTTCTGAGATTTGGGCTTAATTTTGCTTCAGATACTCAATTAGAAGCAGATCACGTTTGTTTGATTGAGTATTCTGCTGTTCAAATCTGGGTTTGAGTTGTTATAGATGCTCTTCTATTTTATTTCCACTTCTCTTTCTACTGTGCAACTTTTTTGAGGCTCCTGACGAAAACCTGAGGTATTTCCAGGTCCCTTTATTTTTTATTTATTTATTTTTTTTGATATGGAGTTTCGCTCTTGTTACCCAGGCTGGAGTGCAATGGCGCGATCTCGGCTCACCGCAACCTCTGCCTCCTAGGTTCAAGCAATTCTCCTGCCTCAGTCTCCCGAGTAGCTGGGACTACAGGCACGTGCCACCATGCCCAGCTAATTTTTGTATTTTTAGTAGAGACGGGGTTTCACCATGTTGACCAGGATGGTCTCGATCTCTTGACCTCGTGATCCAGGTCCCTTTGTATTGGAGGATGAAGAAATTCAATTTTAATCTCCTCAGTCTTGTAGGTCTGCTGGAATTCTGCTTGTCAGCTTTTCAGCTGCTATTTGCAAATGACCATGACCACATGGAAACAAAAGGGGACTTACAATGTGTTATTGATCATGTTATAGATTCCTAAAGAAGACAGAGTATAAAATTTTAGCTGTGAATAGGATAACAATATGTTACTATTTACCTAAAATAATTTCAGTTTACATCTGTGGTTCTGGATGAAGAATTAACAAGTGGTTACTTTTACTCTGAAAAGTATTCCAGTTTAAAGTATAAATTATAAATTCACCCTGGCCATAAATACTGTTAAGCTGTACAGAAAAGTGTACAGGAGTGAAGACATTTCAGGAAGAGTGAAGACCTACCAAGACACAGAGGAATGAAGCCATATGCTGCGCTCATATCCAGCATGAAGTATAGCAGTAATGGAGATTAATGTAAGAGCAATGAGTAGAATGTCTGAAGACATAGTAAGGAATTGGAGTGTGATATGGTCTGGCTGTGTCCCCACCCCAATCTCATCTTGAACTGTAATCTAAATTGTAATCCCCACGTATCAGGGAACGGACCTGGTGAGAGGTGACTGGATCATGGGGGTGGTTCCCCCATGCTGTTCTTGTGATAGTGAGTTCTCACAAGATCTGATAGTTTTATAAGGGCGGTCCTCCTGCACACCCACTCTCTCTCGCCTGCTGCCGTTTAAGACATGCTTGCTTCCCCTTCCACTATGATTATAAGCTGACCCTCCCCAGCTAAGCAAAACTGCGAGTCAGTTAAACCTCTTTTCTTTATAAATTACCCAATCTCTGGCAGTTCTTCACAGCAGCATGAAAAGGGACTAAAACAGAGCATGAGAGATATTGGAAGTAGATTTTATTTCCTTAGGTAAATGGAAGTTATTGACAGACAAAGGTATCACCAAAGTAGATTCTGGAGGTAATTATAATAACTCATGTGAGAAATGATGTTGAAACAAATAAAGGCATGGGGAATGAAAAATGAGATGAGAGAACAGATACAAGAATCATACAGGAAGTAAAATCAAATGACATCTAGTGACCAAGGTATAGAGAAAAGATAACTTGGATGACATATACAGAGACAAGGATGAGTCTACGCAGTCTGGTTTGAGAGATTATATAAATGAGAAGAGCCTAAGGGAGATTAGTTAGGGAGGCATTACAAAACAAAAAGAAAACAATCCTGTCCTTATTTCTGCAACAGGAGCAAACTGGCATGAATGTTTCAGAGCATCGATTATGGAGAAGGGAATATCCTCAACTCAGGGACATAGTTCTTTTTCTGGAAGGACTCTGTCTTCACTTGGGCTGCCCTCATAAAATACCACAGATTGGGTGTCTTACCCAACAGTTTATATTTCAAAGTTCTGGAAGTTAGCAAGTCCAAGATCAATGTACAGCTGTCCGCTAGGTTCCTGGTTAGGGCTCTCTGCCTTCTTGCTGTGTCCTCCCATGGTAGTGGTGGGAAGGGGGTAATCTCTCTTCTTCTCCTTATAAGGTGACAGTCCTATTGGATTAGGGCCTCACCCTTAAGAACTCATTTGAGTTTAATTACCTCCTAGAGACCCTGTCTTCCAGATGCAATCACATTGGGGGTTAGAGCTTCAACCTATGAATTTGGGGGTTGGGGGAGGATATGGTTCAGTCCACAGCAGAAACACTGCAATCCTTTATGATTCTTTCCATGCTGTTTTACACTTGTGTTTGGTTAAGCCGGTGAGGAGTGTTAATAATCCAGAAGATCCAGAAGAGAGAAATCGAACAAACCGTTTTTATTGCCTTCTGAAAAGGCAGCTGAAAAACACAGATGTTCATGCTTTGTGGCTAAAAAGGTGAAAAAAAAAAAAAAAACACAGCAAGAAAGAAAATTAAAAACCTAAGTCAATATAATCATACTAACAGCAGGGAATGGCATCATCTTCCGATGCCTGCTGCTACTGATGGAACACTTGCCTGTCAGAGGCGATACATGAGCAGTTGTCCTAGGCATCAGCCTGTAAGTGTGGGCACTGGGACTGGCCGTGGCAATGTACCTGCCTAATGACAGGCCCACCGTGCAGAAAGGCCCCAGGACACCTCACTGTTTCCCTTAGTCATTTCATTCTACCCTAGGAGATACTCATTTTTTAAACACTTTTATAGAGGTATATTTTAAATATGATAAAATTTCCATGTTTTAGTTGTACAGTTCAATACATTTTAGTTTATTTACAGAACTGTACAACCATCATCAAATTATAGAACATTTCAATCACACTAAATAGAAACCTTGTACCACGTAACAGCCACTCCACACTCTCTCTCTCAGCCCAAGTTAACCACTCATCTACTTGATGTTTCTAAAGATACTCATTTTTAAGATGACATTGAAAATGCATAACTTCCTCACATTTAATTTATTTCCCTATATATTTAGCCTTAAAATACCAGAATGAATGAATGGCAGATTTGATTCCGGCCCCAGGGCCTTGAACATTGGAGTGTGTTTTTTTAGCAATAGAGATTCCTCATGTGGATGGTGACAAACCAATGGGTTGAGCTATTGTTTTCGATGTTTCTTCTGCTAAGACTCAGATATAAATGCTGCTGCCTCAAACTGAGGAGGCAGACACCCTACGGAGCCCCCAAATGCAAAGCCAATCCGGCAGTTCTGTTTGTAAAGACAAATGAGATGCCAGTTCGTTAGACCCCCGTTTCAGTTCACCAAAATAAAAATCAGTGCATAGGAAGAAAAAGAGGGAATCCTGCCTAGGGGCTCTGCCTCTGTATAGGCTCAACTTTTGCTCCTCCCTACATGGTGTAAAATACACCACGTTTTCTAGTTTACAACCATGAAATCATGTCTGTAAGTTCTTGACGTTTCAGCTCATCTGCTTGACTGTATTTCAGTACCTGGTTGAGGGATTTTAGAAGGTGTTAGATCTTCTAAGCATTACCTATTTTTTCTTACAATGTTATCACCAAATACTTACTCAACATTATGCATTAGATAGCAAGAGACGAGAGAAGTAGCAGGTACCATCTAAAGTCTAAGAAACTAGGAAAAGATTATTTCACCAGCAAAGTTTGATAAGGGCATTTGAAAACGAAGTAGAGTGAGAAAGTATACCAGTCTTAAGAGAGGAGTGTACATATTTCAAAAGAGAAAACCCAATGTTAAAATTGCCATGATTGGTTTTTTAGTCATAATATTTAGTACATTTTGAAATTCCAAGAAATACTGAAAATGATGAATTTTTCATATTTGTCAAACATGGACACAAGTTTTTCAACTTGATCGCTAACTTTGTACTCATTAAATAAAGAACAGTGCAAGACTTGTCCTTTGGGAGAGTTACAAGCACTAATGCTATGAAAGCCCAGAACAGAGGTTACTTCAGATAACCCAAGAGGGCTTCATGGAGGAGGTGGTGTCTGAGATAGACAAGTGAAGTTCACTTGGGTCAGACAGGCAGATAGAGAGCACAGATGTGGAAGCATAGGGTCTATTTAAGTAGCAGAAGGTATACCAAATAGCTCAAATAAGACCATTCATATGGAGAAAGCTGCTCAACCCGCTGCCAGGCAGAATGACAAATGGCAGAGTAAGGTGAAAGAGGACCCAGGCCAAGTTCATGGCAAGTCTGAAACAGCCCCAAAAATGAAAAACGGTTAAGGCTTAGCGATTCTGCTGAAAGGAAATGGAATGTGGAAGAGCAAGGGGGAAAGAAGAGACAGGTTTTAATACCACCAAGTTTTCCAGACTCCATGCAGAAGAGACGTGCATACCATTAGAAATAAGAACCTAGGATGAAGAGCTGCTTTGGAAGAGAATGTGACTGCAGACATTGTATCCAAAGTTGGCACAGGAGGCACACTGACCACAAACCACGGCGCGATTCCTTCTGCAGTGCTAGCAAGAGAGGCTGTACTGACGCTGCGACAGCCCAGTGTCTCCCACACTCCACAAGCCTGGGTGTGAATCAGATTTCTTTACAAGCTTGAGCACTGAGGTTTGTCAGGGTCCCTCCCAGCCTCCATTCTCTTTCCCCGGAATAGGAGCTGCTGAGGTGAAAGTCAGCTGGAACTAGTTCAGATTCACAAACCTCAAAGTCCACTTAAATGCTTCTTCTATTGTATATATTCCTTAATGGACTATACATCCTTGTCACAAAATTACAATAAAGACAAAAAGCAGTTCTCTAGTGGAAAGAACCCAGGATTTAGTTTAAGCAGAATGGGCTTGCAACACCAGTCCCTCCACTAACTAGCTCTCATCTCTTTGACCTTAAGTCTTCTCACCTGAAACATGGAACTAATAATAACTTTTCTCTTGCGAGGACTAAACTTTTTAAAAAAAATATTTAAAATATCTGGACTGGTTCCTAGAGCGTAGCATTATTCCTCCCCCCTTTCTAGATTAAAGCTTGAGTCTGATATTGAATAATGCTGTCATTCTAATACTGGGTAGAGAAATTTAGTGGCAGAAGCCACTGGGATGGAATGTAGAAACGTGGGACAGATGGTTCCTAAATGTTTATGGAGTCAACTGTATTTATTATTGATTTGGGCACTTGGTTATATGCTGTTTTATTTTCCATATGTATGTTTCAACCAAAAAGATTGCAAACGAGGCCAGATACCATAAATCATTTGGTCTCTTTGGCTTTCAACACACTGCACATATAAAATCATAGTACTAAAACGCATTGCATTTATTTGCCAGGGCTGCCATAACAACGTGCCACAGGCTGGGTGGCTTACACCAGTGGTCCCTAACCTTTTTGGCACCAGGGACCAGTTTTGTGGAAGACAGTTTTTCCGTAGACCACGGGGGTGGTGGAGGGGATGGTTTGGGAATAAAACTGCTCCATCTCAGATCATCAGGCATTAGATTCTCATAAGGAGTGTGTGCATTAGATTCTCATAAGTGTGTGCAGTTCGCAGTAGCCTTTGTGCTCCTATGAGAATCTAATGCCACTGCTGATCTGACCAGAGGTGGAGCTCAGGCCTCAATGCTCACTCGCCCACCACTCACCTCCAACTGTGTAGCCCCGTCCTTAACAGGCCACCGACTGGTACAAGTCCATGGCCTAGGGGTTGGGGACCCATGGCTTAAACAACAGAAACGTATTTTCTCACAGTTTTGATGGCCGGAAGTCCAAATTCAAGGTGTGGCAGGTTTGGTTTCTTCTGAGGCCTTTCTCCTTAGCTTGTAGATGACCATCTTCTCCGTGTCTTCTCTCTGGATCTTTATCCAAATTTCCTCTTCTTACAAGGACATCAGTCAGTTGGTTTAGGATCTACCAAAATGACTTCATTCTAAGTGAGTTATCTCTTGAAGACTCTGTCCAAACACAGTCACATTCTGAGGCCCGGGGGGTAAGGACTTCAACATATGAATTATGTGGGACACAAGTCAGCCCATTGCACATGTTTACCATAGAATAGCTTTTTCTGGTTTGAAAAAAGCTGGCATATGCACCATATCATTTATCATTCAGAACAACCCAGAATGCAGCAGGTTTGAGAAATCATTCGCAGGTAAGAAAACTGAGGCTCACGGACTAGATAGCTGAACCATTACTCAAACTCAGGACTTTTGAGTGTAAATATAGTCATCTTTTCACCTTATCACACCGCCTGTCTAAAATGAGAAGCTGACAGTAGTTAGAAGCCTAAAAGAACACACTTGTGATTTTCTAACAATGTATTATATACTCTAGAGTGAACAGAAGCCATGCTACCTTTACCTTCTCAGAAAGCAAATGGCATCACAGCAGAAATATCAAATGTCTTTGCTTTTGACTAGAATGTGTGCATTCACTATGAAACCGAATTATTTCATGCTGATCAGAAGCCTTGATTGGCAGAATTATACTCTTTGACATGAAAATAACAACCAGTCAGTGAATTTGGTTTAGTAAACCCAAAAATTTCAATAAAATGCATGGGAGAAAGAAGACAAAGTATCCTTGATGGTAAAATTCCAGCAGGCAGGAAACCAATGGCTCCAAGATCCTTTTTTTTATTTTTTGAGTTTCGCTTCTTTGCCCAGGCTGGAGGGTAGTGGCACAATCTCAGCTCACTGCAACCTCTGCCTCCTGGGTTCCAGCCATTCTCCTGCCTCAGCCTCCTGAGTAGCTAGGATTACAGGTGCCCACCGCCACACCCAGCTAATTTTTTATAGTTTTAGTAGAGTCAAGATTTTACCATCTTGGCCAGCTGGCCAGGCTGGTCTTGAACTCGTGACCTCAGGTGATACGCCTGCCTCAGCCTCCGAAAGTGCTGGAATTACAGGTGTGAGCCACGTCACCTAGCCCTGGCTCCAAGATCCTTTTCATCTCTAAGCCTCAAAGGCTCTTACTTCTTTTTACCACTTCGGCACACAGCTCAATGTCAGTCACATAGGAGCCGTTCAGTATGTTTCGGATTTAATGGAAGCTGATTAAACATCACCACTTAGATACTACCCATTATGGAACGCCCATTAAAATACCATCAAACTACCTGTCTCCAGCCTCTTAACTCTAGAGGTCTCACAGCACTTTGCTCACAAATCCTTAAAACAAGAATGTGAAGCAGGAAGATGAAATGTAATATACCGTCCTCTTAATGGGAACCCATTACCAAATAAGGATGTATTTTCACCCTCACTTGCTCTTGCTTTCTCTTTGTCTGTCAAAACTTTAAACCTAAAGAACAATTCAATTTTATGGAGAGAGGTCAAGTGTTCTTATTCTCCCCAGTCCCACATTTTAAAGCTATCACTTCAAATGCCTGAGTAATTTCTATTAAACTGACCTCTTTAAATAACAAGTGCCATATAATAAAATACTACTCCTTTGAGACTAGATTCAGTTAAGGGTTTTCTATAAATTGATGTGGGTGCTTTCTAATACCTACCTAAAGCAACAAAACCATAATGGTTGCTGGGTAGAGTTTTGTATCAGAAGTATAGATGGAATTAAACAGTTGCGGCTGACTTTTTCAGGAGTAAGATGAAATTGAACTGGTGGAAAGATTCTTAAAATCAAGAGTGAGCTCCTTGAAGGTTGTTAGATCAGGTCACAGTTGTATATGGGCTTGGAATGGTAGGCACTACAAAAATACGTGATGAATGAACACGTAAGCCTGGCTGAGGTCAAAAAAATAAAAAGAAAGCAGGCATGTTCAAATTTAAGAAAAATGCTAAGTAAGGAATGTTTATTTGCCAAAGAGCACCCCTTTCAGCCTCCCAACTCTTCCCTGCATTTGGGTTCTAGTGATCTTAGGTTATCCCCCCACTAACCTGAAATCCCTAGATTTTCACCATTGAGATCTTTATCTCTTTTTAGACCCCAAATTCGCTAAATTTATGCATCTGATTGAAACTAAAACTGGACTAGGTCTTGAAAACCCACTTCTTTGTTATAAATTGTTTAAATGAGGCATAAAGAAGGCAACTGGCCGGGTGCAGTGGCTCACGCCTGTAATCCCAGCACTTTGGGAGGCCAAGTCGGGCAGATCACAAGGTCAGAAGATGGAGACCCTCCTGGTCAACATGGTAAAACCCTGTCTCTACTAAAATATAAAGAAATTAGTTGGGTGTGGTGGTGCGCACCTGTAATCCCAGCTACTCGGGAGGCTGAGTCAGGGGAATTGCTAGAACCTGGGAGGTGGAGGTTGCAGTGAGCTGAGATCATGCCACTGTACTCCAGTCTGGAAACACAGCAGGACTCCATCTCAAAAAAAAAAGAAAAAGAAAAAGAAGGCAATTACTAAATACAAAAATACCAACTTCATTAGTGACAGAGTCAGAACTTGAAAGGGGACTTGTACTTCTTAGTTAACAGCCCTTTCCTCTGCCACTCCACTGTGGCCCACCAATGAGCTCATAATAAACTCATACAACAAAGGCCATATATTTACAATTTATTATGGATCTTAAAAATGAGTAACTACTTTTGCCAAAGAATTGGGTCTAATTTCGACAGATACTATAATAGTCTAATAAGACAGATGAGATTTTCAGACCCTCTCTCATCACGATGTTGGCTCGTAATTCTACCCATATGTTGCTTCCCTGCTGCCATCTGGAAAGCCAGGGGGTTGGTGGCAGTGAATAAGGTGGTGTTTCAGTGACCTGTAACTCCTAACTCCACCATTGTCATACAAACCATACTTTTATTTATGGCAGGATAATATTGTGAAATATTAGCTTGTAGTCCTTGATGCTTGCCCCATTTATTTAGCTAAAGCATTTTTTATTCATTGCCTTAGAGAAGGCATACTGCAGCAGACAGCTCAAAGAAAAAGATAAATGGAGTCAATTCTTGTTTTAAAAAGTGTAGTTCTCAAGAAGGAATGGAAAAAAGTAATAGGCAATAGTCTTGAGAATGTACTCAGTAAGGAAAGCCTGTCATTTTACTCCCAAACAAGACAGTTTCCCTACACAGAGGAGCAGAGTGTGGAGGGAAAACAGACTTCTGCAGACTTCTGAGAAACAGCTGGTTAGATCTGGGCATTCGAGATTTCTAAAATGAAGAAGGAATGTATTTTTCTACATTTAAACCTAACTTTGCTTTTGAGCCTCTGATCCCTGGATCATAACTTCATTCAGTTTAGCGATTCCTCCCTTTTCCCTTTTGCATCTGGAGGGGAAAAGAAATATCTTTCCCTCACTCATCACTAGGGTCATGGCTGAGGCCCCTATAACAAAGGACAGAATCAACAAGAGAAATGCAGAGAAACTTATGTAAGTTTTACATGGTACAGGAGACTTCATAAGGAAGTGAAGACCCAAAGAAACAGTGAAATCTGTATTTGTTTATGCTAGGCTTGATGAAGAAATTGATAGTTGTGAGGAAACAGGATTGAACTAAAGGGCATGATCTAATGAGGGGAACTTAGCAAGGCATGTTTTTCAGATTCTCCTCTGTGTCCCTGTGTCTTCAGACATAAGGATGTGCCTTTTCTCTTGGTCTAGAAATGGCAACTCCCAAATGAGAGTTTTACGTTCTTCTCCAGGGAAAGATTAGGAAGGAATTTCTGACCTTCCTAGGTTTTATGACCTGTGTCACATGAAAAGGGTAAGGGGAAAGGTAAAATGACCTTCCTGAAACCTCCCTTGCAAAGATTATGACAGTGAAAGAAATCTAACATGACTAACTCCATCTTGCTTCTAATGTCTCAGGCTGGCTATCTTTGCCCATTTCTGAATGCAGGCCAAGCTAACTATGGGAGGAATTTAGTTTGTAGTTAAACTTTGAAGCAAGGATGATAATAGCACCTCTCTAAAATGGATCCCCTCCTTGCTTGAGGGTGGTTACCAAGACGTCTTTATTAGATGAATGAAAAGCCACAAGATTAGGATTACAGAAGAGGCCTGAGTTCTGATAAAATGTCGGTTTAGTTTCTATCATCTCTTACTGCTCAACAGTCATGGGGCCAGAAGTCACATAATTTATAACTTCCTTTATAATTGTTTCTAAAGATTACATCACTATTTTAGGACCTTAGTTTGGTCTTTTGAGATGTTTTTCAGACTAACCCTACCCAGACTCACGACTCATGACTCAACGGGTCCCCTGGCCTCCCACTCAGAAGTGACTTAGCATACAAGGACCGTTTTCTACACCCCTATGATTGTATCCCCAACCAATCAGCAGTACCCACCCGTTAATTCCCTGCTCAGTGAACTATCCATGAAAAACCCTGACCTCTGAGCCTTCAGGGAGACTAATTTCAGTGATAACTATGTGGCCAGCCTCCTATTAATTAAACTCTTTCTTAACTGCAATACCATGGTCTCAGTAAACTGGTTTTGTCTGTGCAGAAGACAGGAAGAACCTATTGGGCAACTACATTCCTGCTTCTGCTGTTTTCTCAAATTCCTTCAGCTTAAAAAATTGTGGGGTGGCATATCCCGAATGTCATAACATCTAAGTTTTAGGGGATCACATAGAGCTAAGGAATCAAGGGTGCGGGGCCGTGCAGGAGTCTGGTCTTCGGTGCACCATGTAGCCACACTAGCATCTTCCTACACTGGCATGCATCCACACTAGCTGAGATGGGGATGTCCTCTTTTACATTGGGTCCTCTGTGCATTCTTTCCTACTATAGGGCCTTTTTAGTTCTGACTCACTGTCAAGTATTTTCAGGCCACTTTTGATCATGGGGAGAACCTTCCCTTTATTCTTCATTTAGTGGATCCTTGGAATACTCTGGGGGACTCTCTGAGACTCCATTTACCTACTGTATCATACCCATGACATTGTGATAGACGAAGACATACATATTTGGTCTTTGTTTCCAGTTCTGGCACAAGAGCTTCTAAAACCCTTGGAATTGTCTGAGTGATAGGGGTGAGAGGAATATCTTTTGTTATTCATAATAAGCCCCTTTAAATCACATCTGAGTTTGCTAATGGGGTGACTCTCAGTGGGTCCTAGATTGTTTCAGGATGAAGGCTGGTTGCAGAGGAGCCAACCATATGATCGAAGGGTTGGAACTTAGCTTCACCTTCTCACCCTTTTACCTCTAGAGACGGAAGAGAGGCTGGAGTCTCAGTCAACCACCAATGGCCAATGATTTAATGACTCTTAGCTACTTAATGGAGCCTCCATAAAAACCCCAAATGATAGGGTTCCAAGAGCTTCTGGGTTGGTGAACACATTCAGGTGAGGAGAGGGTGGCATGTCCTAAGAACACATGAAAACTCTAAGCCCTCAGAGGCACAAAAGCAACATTAGGTTTAAATATGGAAAAATAAGTTACATTTCTGGCTCACCTGAGTTGAGGTACTGAAGATTTATACCTTTTAGATACTTCAGACTTTAAAAAAAATTACTTCTGTTTTTCACATTTGTCTTGCATAAAACTATTATAGTCATCATGTTGTACCTGAAGTTAAAAACTTCAGGCAATATAATTCTAAAGTTAGTAAGTATTAAATGGAAACAAGTAAAACCAATTCATACTGTTTTATTCACTAAAACAATGGTCTTGCAATAACAGAAATATAGGGTTTGGCAGTTTTTTTTGGGGGGGGTCAAGCTGTTTTTTACATTCATGACATTCCTTTGGTATAAAAATATCTAATGCCTCATTTTCTCTCGGTCTATAGAGACCATTCCTTTTCTTTATTAAGTTACAGCTTCTCATGCCATGCTTTTTTCTTATTAAAATATTTATTTTTGTTCTAAAGTTGTTGAGGACAGTAGGATGTTTATGCTTTAAAATACCAGGGTGTACTTGAAATGACATAAAATGCCTGGATTCAAGCTCCAAGCTTCAACAATTAGGTAATTTTATTAGTATTAGGCAAAAATGAACAGCATTTATATCTACCGTGGGTCAACTCTACGTTAAAACAAAAATGCTACTATATTAGCATGGATATATAGCCCTCCCCAAAAGGCTGGCAATTAGGATAATGTGCTAAGTATATTAAAGCAATCCATCCACCATGAACAAACACAAATGGTCCAGCATATGAACTATAGTCCTCTGTCAAGGTGTTAAGGGGATACACAATTAGAAAATGCCACTATGCTTTTTCTACATTCAACAAGGTCATAAACATATAGATGATTATATTACTATTGCTACATATGGCAAATGTCATCAACAAACAAGCAATAAAAAGCAAAGGACTGCGTAAGTAGATGGCGAAATTACAACCAACATCCATGGAAGAGTAAAGAAGAGGAAGCTGATTCTTGGGATCTTGTCTTTAATAGATTTTAACCTGATGTTTATACTTTTATTTTCTGAGGTTTTTAAAACCTATTACTTGAGACTTTGAAAGCCCAATATGAAAGTATTGCCAAAAGAGTTGAAAAAGAAGGTAAAAGGTGCCAGGAGTCATTTTTCTCATTTTTAAAAGAAACAATTAGATGACTGAATCTTGAAGGTCTTTTTCTAGATTCTTCCCTCCCCACCACCCCGAGATGGAGTCTCGCTCTGTCACCCAGACTGGAATGCAGTGGTGGCGTGATCTCGGCTCAGTGCAACCTTCCCATCCCGGGTTCAAGCTCTTCTCCTGCCCGAGCCTCCTGAGTAGCTGTGATTACAAGTGTGCACCACCACACCTGGCTAATTTTTGTCCTTTTTTTTTTTTTAGTAGAGATGGGGTTTCGCCACATTGGCCAAGCTGGTCTCGAACTCCTGACCTAAGGTGACCCGCCCGCCTCAGTCTCCCAAAGTGTCTGTGATCACAGGCGTGAGTCACCAGGCCTGGCCTCAAATTTTGTGATTCTTTATCACATCCTTGCCCTAATATTATCATCCCTTATCTTTCTTCCATCATGCTCCGTGGTAAAGAAGAGCTCCTGGCCCAAATATGGATAAAATATACTGTAGAAGACTATTCCTTTTCTACCTAAGAAGCTGAGTGGATGATGAAATACACACAGTGCATAAAAGAGAAGCTCTTTTCAACCATTGTGTGTGGCATAGTGGGTAACTTTGAATGCAGTTCTTCTTAATTTAGGAAAATAACTCTGGAGACTTCTAAGGTAGAATGGGATTTTAACTGAGGAGGTGTGGGTTTAGCAGAAGACAGAAGGAAATTCCAGGGCATTAAATTGTGCATTCAGCAGCCTAAGAAACAGAACCAGAGAGCCCTGACAGAATACACAGTGGCATTCAAAAACAGGTCACAAGAATCAACTAGTCTGTGACTGTCATTGTAAAGATGAGAAAACAAATCCAAGAAGTTTACTGCTGAGACTAGAAACGCACATTCCTCTAAAAGCAGCAAACCTTCTGTAAAGGGTCAGTCAGTAAATACCTCAGATGTGGTAAGCCTAGTGATCTCTGTCATGACTACTCCACTCTGCCATTATAACCCCAAAACAACCATAAACAGCATGTAATGAAGGCACGTTGCTGTGTTTCTGTAAGATTGTTTGCAAAATCAGGCTGAGGACCAGATTCGGCCCACTAGCCACACTACATCAACCCTGCACTACAGAATATTATTCTGTATCCCTTTCAGTGTCCCACTCTTCACAAATTAGGGAAAGCAAACTATTCTCCCAGTATAAATAAAGTGGCTTTTAGTGCTTCTCTAGAATGGCTTGAGATAACCCTTTACAGAAGTAGGTCTATATTTGCAGATAGTCACCTTTGTTACTTACATGCAGAGACTGCCTGGGAACAAAGGTAATGTAAATAAAACATGAACCAGTCCCAAGATTTTCCCATTTCTGACTACTGAGCCTTACCAGAGACTTCTCAGTTATGTGCTTCACCTACTTTGAGTTATCTGTCACTTACAACCAAGAATCCTAAACAATCAGCTGATCAAATTACCACGTACCCAACAATTACCACTTAGATTATTTTACCAGTTAACTTATTTACCCTAATTTCTATGTTTTATTTTGACTATCTTTAATGCCAGTCCTTCACAGATTTGTTACATATGTCTCTGTGGGCTTAAGCGGAGATTAACATTTTAAAGTCATTTAAAGAATAATCAGCATTACAAATATGTAATAGAATGATACTTTACATTGGTGTAGAACCTTGAAGTGTAAAATACTCTTTTTTTTTTTTTTTTTTTTTTTTTGAGACAGAGTCTTACTGTTTCCCAGGCTGGAGGGCAGTAGTGTGATTATGGCTCACTGTAGCCTTGACCTCCCAGGCTCAGGCGATCCTCCTGTCTCAGCCTCCTTAGTAGCTGGGCCATCGACATATGCCACCATGCCTAGCTATTTTTTTTCTTTAGTAGTGACAATGTCTGTGTTGGGCCAGCCTGGTCTCAGATTCCTGGGTTCAAGCAGTCCGCCCACCTTGGCCTCCCAAAGTGTTGGGATTACATGCATGAGCCACTGCCCAAAAATGTAATCAGCCCTAAAATGGTCTTTAATTATAAAATTATATTATAAAAATTAATTATAAATGTATTTCTTACTACAGTGTTGTGAGATAAACTGTTCCCATTTTATAAACAGAGATCACTTAATTCTAGAACTCCCTCAAGGCCTCTCTTAGCTAATAAACAAGACTAGAACTTGAGTCTTACGAACGTTAGTCTAGTGCTTTCTTACCTATACTTCCCTTTTCTGTGTGGACAACAAAATATTCATCTGTGTCATCTTTTTTTTTTTGGTCGTTTCCTTTTTATCTGTCAGGCAGCCAGCTCTGAGTTATTCACTGCTTGTGTCTTCTCTCTTCCACATACCAACTTCCTCACCATGATGATGATACCAATAATACGGTTTCTTGATAATACGGCTCTGGAAAATCAGATGAAGGATGTTGCAGATTACACGTTAAAACGGTCAAATTCACACTAATTGACAACTTGAGACAATATGAGATCGTTTTCACACAACAGCTCTGTGGCAGGTATGGGACTCCTTTCTCAACATCTTGGTTGAGGCTGTGTTGCACTGGCTGACATTGCTGAAACAGTGGCCTATGCATGGAGATGTAGAATCTGCAGGGATATTACTGCACCATGAGTACGTGAGGATACCCATAAGACTCCTTAAATACAACGACGGTACATTTTGAGCTCTGAATTTTAGAAAACCTAAGCAAAGATCTACACAGAAATGTAAATATGACACTGGGATTTGTTTTTCCGTTGGAAAATGGCATTATAGAAGGAACTTGGAACACTTACCATTATCTCTTCCAGCTCTACAGTTCAGTGAAGTGCTCTCAGCACTCCACTGTTAGGCCAGTTCAACCTCTCTTTTCATATTCATTCCTCTCCTTTGCTTGTTGGAAGAAGAATGAATTTTTTACTTTCATGAAAACAATTTAATTTTAGCATTCTTAGGTCTGAAGGCTTGAGTTACCTGGGTCTCAAGAGTTTAATTATCTGGCAAAGTGCTTTTAAATTTACCTCTCCATTTTTTGCTCATGAATCCAGAACACTCCTGTTCTAGAATTCCAGGATATTGAGTAGATAGATGCTAGGTGTATTTTTTTCATGTGGCCCCTGAGTGATCATTGTCATCGTCGTCATCATCATCATAGTTAATCTATTAAACAACTGATATGTTGAGATGTTACTACTCTCTAATTTTCAGACCCCGTTTGATTTTCAAAATAAGGGTCCAGTTCAGAAACACACATTGCAATTAGTTATCATGTCTCTCTAGATGCCTTCATTAGTTCATTAGTCTTTCCCTGGCTTTCAAATTGCTGAGACTTTTGAAAATTCCCATCCAGTTATTCTGTAGAATGTGCCTCAGTCTGGCTGTATTGTGCTTTCTCATAATGAGATTCAGATGATACATGTGACAGGAATATCACAGGTGTTTCTCACTGCATTCTATCAGGTGGGTGACAAGTAGTTGTGGTTTATGCTGTCACTGATGATGATCACTCAGTTCAGGTGGCATCTGCCGTGTTTCTCCATTCAAAATGTCTTCACGTTCCCTTTTGTGATTAGTAAATATTTTGTGGGGAATACATTTGAAAGTATGTGAATACCTCATTCATTGCGATTTTTCAATTTACTCTGATCACGATGGACCTAAGGTTTTGTATTTTAATGAGTAATACATTACTATCGTTTATTTCGATGGTCAGATTATTCCCAGTTTGGCCTATGGGAGCTTCTTCAAGATGAATTTTGTGCCCTTTTGACATGTCTCCATCATTTTTTTAAAGGACTCCTTACTTTCTGGCACCAAATGCTTGACATTGTACTCCCTCTATACAAACTCTGCAAACTGGTCATTTTCCCAAAGAAAACTCTCTTTTTTGGTGAAGACTGGCATTTAGAAGCCAAGATATGGGTTCTAAGTGTGCTAGCTGGCATTGTAATGGATATGCTTCCAGCCTATTTCAGTGAACAGTGCTAGGTATTATAATATACACATATATCCACATATATTTACATTTCCATGTATTAATACATCTTTATTAAAAATTATAAGTTCACCCCAGTATCTTCAGTTCCTTAATTTTCTCCTTTTTTATATTTGTAATTTGCTTCTATGGTAGAATCTTGACTTCTCTTACCCTCAAAATACTTACTACCCAATTTGATCAGTCTACCACATGTAACCAGTCTCTCATCTTGCCTCCTCACCCCACTTGGGATCTGACATTTATGTTGTGTGACCTCTAGCATGGATGCTGTCCTATCCTGCGTAAGCGTTCATGCCCCACAAGAAACCACCCCTTCACAGGGATGCCATTCTCACTCTTCTTGATCTCTGAAACCACCTGATGAGTCACTTCCTTTCACCTGGTAGTGTGTTGAATAGTGGCACATCAAAACACATGTCCACCCAAAACCCCAAAAAGTGCCTTCATTTGGAATAAGAGTCTTTGCAGACATAACCAGGATAAGAATTTGAAGATGAGGTCTCCTGGATGAGGGAGGGCTCTACATCCAATAGCAGGTGTTCTTATGAGAGTCAGAAAAGGCGGCAACACAGACACACACAGAGAAGAAGCCCACATGAAAGCAGAAGCACAGACTGAAGTAATGTGCTTCAAGCCAAGGAATTCCAAGGGTTGCCAGTATCCACCAGAAGCAAGGAGACACATTTCTCCCTTTGAGTCTTCTAAAGAAACTAAGCCTGCCCATACTTTGATTTTGGCCTTCTGGCATCTAGAACTGTGAAAGAATAAATTTCTGTTGAATGAAGTCATCGGGTTTAACATAATTAGTTACAGCAGCTCTGGGAAATTTGGTACCAGGAGTTAGCACTTGGACAAATATTTTTGGGGTCTGTATTCCAATCCACTTTACATCTAGACACCTGCTTCGCCCAGCTTGTACTCCAAAACCCCACATCAGCCTGTTCCCACATGTGAACATCCTCTTTACCCTGCCAAGGCCCAGACACCCCTTGCCAGGCTGTCCCCTACCAGTACTTACCCTCTCGGGTCTGACATGTGGTTCTGAGGCACCAAACTCCCCCCTCCTCCCTGCTGCACACTCCTACCTCGCCCTCCCATTTCATGGCTTTAGAATGGAATTTCAGAGTTAGCAAAGGAAGAGAGGAGGATTCCATTCACATTTAACCTTAATGTAAATTAAGTTTCATAATAAACAGTATTACTTACCTTTTTTTTTTTCTTTCCTACAGACAAGGTCTCGCTCTGTCATCCAAACTGGAATGCAGTGGTGCATTCATAGTTCACTGCAGCCTCGAAATCCTGGTCCTAAGTGATCCTCCAGCCCTGGCCTCCCGACGTGCTGGGATTACAGGTATGAGACACTGTCCTACCATGCGTACCTTTTTTATCTTCTTTACAAGACACAAGCTCTTTCTAAGATAAAGTGTAAAGTGTCAAAATTATCCCCATTTCCTAAAGTAAGGAAAAAACATACAGTGTTTTTGACAGAGAAAGATTAAAATTCTTTTATAAAATAGCTATCTGTCTTATTTTCAATATAGTTGCTCTTCATTTGATCTAAGAAAATATGACATTTTAGAACAATAAATGTCCTCATAAGACGCATGTGCTGAATTCAGTTCTTCAGAGATAAAACACTTTGTCAAAAAAAAAAAAAAAAGTCAAAATGGCTTCAGAGGTTGTCTCTCTCTCTTTAAGCTTCTGGGATTTTCTGGCATCTTCAAAAGAAATGCCAAGATACAATAAATGTATCAACAGGTTAAAACACAAGTTTGTTGTAAAACCATAAACAAAGCATGATTATCACAGGGGGTTCTTAGGTTTATGTTATTATACTCTAACAATGAAGTCCTTAATTAAAACACTCTACAAGTTCAGGGTTATTAAAAGGACATCTGAAAGCCCTGACACAAGGGGACAAAATGGAAAATAGAGCTTATTCCAGTCTCCCTGTTTCCAACAGAATATTTTAGGAAAGCTCTGAGCGTTAGCTGAAACACAGGGAAAAATAAAGACTGGAAAACTGTTTCCTGAAGTTTATTTTTTAAAAGTTCTGTTTTTCTTTACATCTGTTGTGGCTGCGGTTCCCACAGATAAGTCACCGTCCAGTGCCAGGATGGAACAGAGTTTATGGGTCTCTTTTGTTATGTAGCACTGAACTACAGAGAAAATTTTATTGCACATTTGCTGCTTTGAATTTCCCCAGATTGTTGAACAATTCTGTGCTTCTGTGACATGAAAGACGGGCCAGAAACCTGAGGCCACACTTCTCAGCTCCAGATCGAACACGACATTATAAACCAACAGCGTTTGACAATTTGGCTTGTTCTTTGAAAGCTATCAGACTGTGCCACAACCAAGATGCAGAAAAAAATAACAGTCTTGGTTAGGCAACATTTGTAAAAACGTAGTTCCCATTATGCATTGGCAAGTGTCAGCTAGAATTAGTGATTATTAATATTAATGAAATCGGTATGTTAAGTATGCAAGAGGGACTTGAATTCATTGGGGGATAACTCAGTACTCTACCCTGTGTTCTTTTGTGCTGCAGAGACAATATCTGTGATGTGAAATCACACATCAGCTGTCTGTTTGGACTTACTGACTTGCCATTTCTTGCCAGTTTTGTAGTGCTAGAGAAAATTTAAAGTACAGTAGTCGATATAATCATTTCTCAAGTGGACCTATTCATCTCTCATCAAAGAGAAAAGACATAGTGAGAGAAGAGCATTTTTCTGTGTTTGAATTGTATTTAATAGTATGGGAGATATAATGACACTGAGCCTTAAATTCTGTCATGTTGCCTGCCGTGTTTTGACAATACTGACTTGAACCTGTAGGACAAATTACAGTAAAAGCCCGTGTATTTGGTAGTGTATCAACGAGAAGTTCTTCTTTACCAGCAGTTTTGAGCTGTGCCAATATGTAAAAATTGTTATTTATGAATATGGCTGGTTGCAAGATCCTAGTATGCATTCTCAAAGTTTCCATTTTGTCGGGCAATTTTCATATTTGTTAACTGTATTCTAGTGCTTTGAAACACTGGTAATCCATATATACAGCAATCCTGGCCTTTCAACTTTATTGCCATCTCAGAATTTCATGGCCTGATGAGTAACTCTTCTTGGATATCCCACTGTTTCTTCAGGTATAATTATACTATATTTTGCATGTTCATAATAAATATGTGGATATAATAAACATGAATAATTACACGTAACACAAACATATCACCTATTTATATTGAAGCTACATCCTGGGTGTTAGTGTATTCATGAATATCATATATATAGTATATTGTCTCATTTAATTATAGCAATTAATTGATATTTAAATGGCATGATCGTACAAATGAGGCCGAAGGCTTTGTGACTTGCCAGAGATCACATTTCTAATTAATACAGTTATACAGGCGAGACTCAAACTGGATTCTACCAGCATTCAAAGCTCTATTCTTTCCAATATACCACATATCTCACTATACCTGCCACCCTTCTGATTTCTAAACCAGATATTTTCAGAATAATCAACTTTTCCTTCTTTATGCACATATTCAATTTGTAGCCAACGCGTTATATTTTCTTTTTCTTGGCTTAGTTATCCCCATTCCCCAGACCTACTGCTGCCCTCATTATTTCACGGGGTTAGATTACTACAGAAGCCTTCTAATCTAGGCTGCTTGCCTCTAAACCCATTCTGCTTACTGGATACATCTTAAAGCAGTGTCCACCATGTCATTCCTCAGTAATCTGATTATCTAGGGATGTAGTTCTAAAAAAACAAACAAACAAAAAAAAAAACCCACCATACTTTCTCTTGAGAAATACATTTAACGTTACAACCTCGTAGACCTAGTTAACATATTTAGGTGTCTGTGCACACAGTTGATCCTCATTATTTACAAATACTATATTTGCAAATTCACCTACTTGCTGAACTTTATTTGTAGCTGCCGAATCCATACTCAGAGCATGTTTGTGTTCAGTCACAGACATGTGTAGAGTGATGAAAATTTAGTGCCCGACATGCGTGTTCCCAGCTGAGGTTGAACAAGGTAACGCTCTGCCTTCTCATCTCAGCTCAAACTGTAAACAAGTATCCTTTTCATGGCCTATTTAATGGCACATTTTTTACATTTCTGTGCTTTTTTATTGGTGATTTCATGTTTAAAATGGCCCCCAAGCATAGTGCTACAGTGGCAACTAGTGTTCCTTAGAACAACAAGGCTGGGATGTACCTTAGGGAGAAAAATACATGTGTTTGAGAAGCTTCATTCAGGCATGAGTGATGGTTCTTCTAGCCTAGAGTTTAATGTTAGGGAATCAACAATATAAAATGAGGTGTCTTCATACAGAAACACTCACAAAATAAGGTTATGTATTATTCTGTTGATGAAAATTTTGTGACCAGAGGAACAAAGGAACCTAATCCTGTATTTACCCAGGAGCAGTGGTTTAGTAATTACCAATTCAGTGTTGGTGGTGACTTTATAGAACTACAGATAACAAGAATTGACTGTGTATAACTAAAACAAATGTTTCACAAAAACCCTTATTAACTGCAAGACACGTTTCTATTTTCCATTTTACTCAATCCTAGTTTGTTAAAACAGGTATGTTGGTTGTGATCCAATACACTAATTTCACAACCTAGTAAGGAGTCAGGATCCAAAGCGTAAAGTCTGCTAAGCTAGGACCTACTATTAGAAGATACAGTTATTTTAAATTGGCTTTCACGGCTCTCCATGATACTGCTTTATTCTACATCTCTAAGCTTTCCCACACCCCATCCCTTGCTGGTCCTGTCAGTCTGGCCAGACTTGGGAGATGGGTGAGGGGATCAGAAGGCCCCACGTAAACTGCTGTTAAGACCTGGTTGAGCCTTCCTGAGCCCTGGGGTCTGGTGTCCCATGTCAGAGAGGATCTGTAGTATAGGAAGGTCCAGGGTGGGGATGCAGAGTGGCCTCCCAGGCTCACCAGGTAACTAGAATTTTGTGATGGAGACCCAGATTGGTCACATGGCAAGATGCATGCTGAATATTATTTTTAATGCTCTATGCTAATGCTGATTTCCACTGTGTTGGGGGTTGGACTGTATTTATATGCCCATCATGAAAAGTCTTCCTACTTGCTCGTTCTTCTTGAACTAAGACCACAGCTATAAAATGACAACTCAAAACCTACTTATTCGTTTATTTAAAAAATAAAACCTTAGTGGTAAAAGACCAAAACCATGTTGGTTTTCTACCACTTCTCTGAAATCTCTTGAGATGAATTATTTCCAGTTGTAGACTTCCCCTCTGGATTAGATGGGGAGGTTTTTGATGGCTGATGTTTATTTTCTTAACAGTCTGGTTAAAACATCAGTCAAATAGGTTGGGTTCAAATCGCTCCACCACCACAAATAGTAACGTGACTGAGGATGAGGTAAACACTGCAAACTCAGTATATCCGCATCTGTAAAGCAGAGATAACAATACTAACTACGTCACTGGGTGCTGGGGAAGTCAATGAGACAATGCTTCAAAGAATGATAGGGGAAAGTAATTGCTTGATACATTTCATTATCGTAATCGTTATTAGTATTACCATGGGCCCAAACACAAAATAGGCACCTAATCATTTGGTTTGTAACTGCCTTGTGAAACCACTTCACTTGAAATCAATTGGAAACTTCTCTACTGTTAGCACAGGACAATTTTTCAGGTATCTTTGGACTGACACAATTACCCCCTGTTTTTTTACACACAGTTCTCAAGAATAAGTATAGAATATGCTAAGAATGCAACATCTTAAGATAGGGAGAAACTAGCCTGAACAGCCTAAGCTCTGTTCTAATTGCTTGTAGAAACAGTATGTCCTTTAACACATTAGCACAGTGAATCGTGTTATGCTGGGGTATAAAATCCAGGGTGGGGTGCTTTCGTGGGACCCTCCACTTTGGTGCAAATGGGGCACATGCGGATGAAACGCCATCTGCCAAACGCTTTCTTGAGGCTTTTATGAATCATAGGCTTCTGTCGGCCTATCTGTAAGTAACACACTGGCTTCATGTAACTTGTGTGGGGGAGTGTTCTGTCTCACTGGATTATGACAAGGTAGTAATCAGTACACAGGGAAACTGCTCTGTAGCCAGCTCATCTTACTGTTGTTTGCCTGGTCTTTTTTTTTTTTTTTAATACATATATTTTTTATTGCACTTTAGGTTTTGGGGTACATGTGAAGAAGATGCAAGACTGTTGCATAGGTACACACATGGCAGTGTGATTTGCTGCCTTCCTCCCCATCACCTGTATCTGATATTTCTCCCCATGTTATCTCTCCCCAACTCCCCACCCCCACTGTCCCAGCCATTTCCCCCCAACAGACCCCAGAGTATGATGCTCCCCTCCCTGTGTCCATGTGTTCTCATTGTTCAACACCTGCCTATGAGTGAGAACATACAGTGTTTGATTTTCTGTTCTTGTGTCAGTTTGCTGAGAATGATGGTTTCCAGGTTGATCCATGTCCCTACAAAGGACACAAACTCATCATTTTTGACGGATGCATAATATTCCATGCTGTATATGTGCCACATTTTTCCTGTCCAGTCTATCATCGATGGGCATTTGGGTTGCTTCCAGGTCTTTGCTATTGTAAACAGTGCTGCAGTGAACATTTGTGTGCATGTGTCCTTATAGTAGAATGATTTATAATCCTTTGGATATATACCCAGTAATGGGATTGCTGGGTCAAATGGAATTTGTATTTGTAGGTCCTTGAGAAATCGCCACACTGTCTTCCACAATGGTTGAACTAATTTACACTCCCACCAACAGTGTAAAAGTGCTCCTATTTCTCCACATCCTCTCCAGCATCTGTTGTCTCCAGATTTTTTAATGATCGCCATTCTAACTGGTGTGAGATAGTATCTCAATGTAGTTTTGATTTGCATTTCTCTAATGACCAGTGATGATGAGCATTTTTTCATATGTTTGTTGGCTTCATGTATGTCTTCTTTTGTAAAGTGTCTGTTCATATCCTTCGCCCACTTATGAATGGGCTTGTTTGTTTTTTTCTTGTAAATCTGTTTTAGTTCTTTGTAGATTCTGGATTTCAGCCCTTTGTCAGATGGGTAGACTGCAAAAATTTTTTCCCCGTCTGTTGGTGGCCGATTCACTCTAATGACTGTTTCTTTTGCTGTGCAGAAGCTGTGGAGTTTGATTAGGTCCCATTCGTCTATTTTGGCTTTTGTTGCCAATGCTTTTGGTGTTTTGGTCATGAAGTCCTTGCCTACGCCTATGTCCTGAATGGTTTTGCCTAGATTTTCTGGTAAGGTTTTTATGGTGTCAGGTCTTATGTTTAAGTCTTTAATCCATCTGGAGTTAATTTTAGTGTAAGGTGTCAGGAAGGGGTCCAGTTTCTGCTTTCTGCACATGGCTAGCCAGTTTTCCCAACACCATTTATTAAACAGGGACTCCTTTCCCCATTGCTTGTTTTTGTCAGGTTTGTCAAAGATTGGATGGTTGTAGATGTGTTGTGTTGCCTTGGAGGCCTCTGTTCT
>PVKV010028453.1:0-24982 GCA_004027835.1 Alouatta palliata
CAGTGGCAATAAATACATTTATGTCCTTTTCTGTCTTCTCTTCTTCCATTCCCCTCTCCTCTTCTGGCCTCTGGCAATCACTAGTCCACTTGCTACCTTCATGAGATAAACTTTTTTAGTTCCTACTTACGAGTGGGAACATGCAGCATTTGTCTTTCTGTTTTTGCCTTACTTCACATAACATAATGACCTCCAGTTTCATCAATGTTGCTGCAAATGGAAGGATTTTATTCTTTTTTTAATAACTGAATGCTATTCCATTGTTTATATATCATGTTTTCTTTATCCATTCATCCACTGATGGGCACTTAGGTTAATTCCGTATTTTGGCTATTGTGAATAGTGCTGTTTTGACTATTCTTAGCTTCATGCACTTCCATATAAATTTAAGGATCATCTGGTCAATTTCTAAAAAATAAAATGCTATGCAGGATTTTGATATGGATTGCTGTTCGATTTGGGGAGTATTGTCATGTTAACAACACTAAGCTTTCTAATCCACAGATGAGCTATTGTCTTTCTCTTTATTTATGTCTTTTAAAATTTCTTCCAACAATGTTTGGTATTTTCAGAAAATAAGTTTTGAAATTCTTCCATTAAATTAATTCTTTTTTATTTTTATAATATTATAAATGGACTTTCTACGTTAATTTCACCTCCACATTATTCACTGCTAATGTATAGAAACACAATTTTTTCCATATTGATCTTATATTCTGCAATCTTGTTGAAGTTCAATCTTGTTAAAACTTTTGATAGTTTTAATTATTATGTGGTGGATTCCTTAGGATTTTCTACTTACAACATACTGTCATCCACAAATAGAGGTAGTTTTACTTTTTATTTACAAGCTGCATTACTTTATTTTTTTTTTTGTTGTTAGTCAAACTGTCCTGGCTCAAACATACCTGTTTGTTGTCATATGGTATATTCCATTTCCTTATCATCTTTTATATTTCTATAAGTTCAGTAGCAATGTACTCCCTTTTATTCCTAATGTTAGCAGTTTGCATCTTGCCATTTTTCTCTGTCAATGTTGATAAAGTTTGACCATATTTATTGATATTTTCAATAAACAAACGTTTGGGTTTGTTGATTTTTTTCCATTGTTTTTATTCTCTATTTCATTTATTTATACACTAGTATTTATTATTTCCTCCTTCTTCCCTTGGTTTAGATTTAGGTTGTTTTCCTATTTTTAATTCTTTATTTTACTTTATTTTTTTTAAACTGTACTTTAGGTTCTGGGGTACATGTGCAGATCATGCAGGATTGTTGCATAGGTACACACATGGCAATGTGGTTTGCTGCCTCCATTTCCCCGTCACCTACATCTGGCATTTCTCCCCGTGTTATCCCTCCCCGACCTCCCCACCCTCTGATGTCCCTCCCTTGGCTCCCCACAACATCAGGTGTGATGCTCCCTTCCCTGTGTCCATGCATTCTCACTGTTCAACACCCGCCTATGACTGAGAACATGCAGTGTTTGATTTTCTGTTCTTGTGTCAGTTGCTGAGAATGATGGTTTCCAGATTCATTCATGTCCCTACAAAGGACATAAACTCATCATTTTTTATGGCTGCATAGTATTCCATGGTTTATATGTGCCACATTTTCCTTGTCCAGTCTATCATCGTTGGGCATTTGGGTTGGTTCCAGGTCTTTGCTATTGTAAACAGTGCCGCTATGAACATTCGCGTGCATGTGTCTTTATAAAAGAATGATTTATAGTTCTTTGGGTATATACCTAGTAATGGGATTGCTAGGTCAAATGGAATTTCTGTCTAGGTTCCTGAGGAAGCACCACACTGTCTTCACAATGGTTGAACTAGTTTACACTCCCACCAGCAGTGTAAAAGTGTTCCTTTTTCTCTGCATCCTCTCCAGCATCTGTTGTCTCCAGATTTTTTAATGATCACCATTCTAACTGGCGTGAGGTGGTATCTCAATGTGGTTTTGATTTGTATTTCTCTAATAATCAGTGACGATGAGCATTTTTTTCATATGTTTGTTGACCTCGTATATGTCTTCTTTTGAAAATTGTCTGTTCATATCCTTCGCCCACTTTTGTATGGGTTTTTTCTTTTTCTTGTAAATCTATTTTACTCTCTTTGTAGTAATTGTGAATGGGAATTCATTCATGATTTGGCTCTCTGCTTGTCTATTGTTGGTGTACAGGAATGCTTGTGAGTTTTACACGTTGATTTTCTACCCTGAGATTTTGCTAAAGTTGTTTATCAGCTTAAGAAGCTTTGGGGCTGAGACCATGGGGTTTTCTAGGTATAGGATCATGTCCTCTGCAAAGAAAGATAATTTGACTTCCTGTCTTCCTATTTGACTATCCTTTATTTTTTTTCTTATTTGATTGCCTTGACCAGAACTTCCAATCCTATGTTGAATAGGAGTGGTGAGAGAGGGCATCCTTGTCTTGGGCTGGATATCAAGAGGAATGCTTCCTGCTTTTGCCCATTCAGTATGATATTGGCTGTGGGTTTGTCATATATGGCTTTTATTACTTTGAGGTATTTTCTTTGATTACTTAGTTATTTGAGAGTTTTTAACATGAAGAGTTACTGAATTTTATCGAAGGCCTTTCCTGCATCTATTGTCATAAACATGTAGTTTTTGTTTTTAGTTCTGTTTATGTGATTAATTTCATTTATCGATTTGCATATGCATCCTGGGGATGAAGCCAACTTGATTGTGGTGGGTAAGCTAATTGATATGCTGATAGATTCAGTTTACCAGTATTTTGTTGAGGATTTTTGCATGGATGTTCATCAAGGATATGGACCTGAAGTTTTCTTTATTTTTTGTATCTCTGCCAGGTTTTTGTATTAGGATGATGCTGTCCTCATAGAATGAGTTAGGGAGGAGTCCCTCCTTTTCAACTGTTTGGAAGTTTCAATAGAAATGGTACCAGCTCTTCTTTGTACCTCAGGTAGAAATCAGCTGTCAATGTGTCTGGTTCTGGGCTTTCTTTTGCTTGAGGATATTTATTATTCCTCAATTTCAGTACTTGTTATTTGTCTATTCAGGGATTCAATTTCTTCCTGGTTCAGTCTTGGGAGAATGTATGTGTCCAGGAATTTATTCATTGCTTCTAGATTTTCTCTTTTATGTGCATGTAGGTATTTATAGTGTTTTCTGATATATATGTATGTGTGTGTGTATATATATATGCACACACATATATATGTATGGGGTATATATATATATATATATATGGGGTCACTGGTAATGTTCTCCTTATTATTTCTGGTTTATTTGATTCTTCTTACATTTTTTTCTTTATTAGTCTACTTAGTGGTCTATCTATTTTATTATTGCTTTTCTAAAAACCAGCCCCTGCATTTTGTTGATTTTTTCAAAGGTGTGTGTGTTTGCGTGTATGTGTGTGTGTGTGTGTGTGTGTGTGTGTGTCTGTCTGTCTGTCTATCTGTCTTCTTTAGTTCAGCTCTGATCTTGGTTATTTATTGTCTTCTGCTAGCTTTGGTGTTTGTTTGCTCTTTGTTCTCTAGTTTAGTTGTGATGTTAGGTTTTCAATTTGAGATCTTTCTAGCTTTCTGACATAAGTTTTCTGACACGGTACTATAAGTTTTCCTCTTAACATTGCTTGAGCTGCGTCCAGAGATCCTGGCATGTTGTATCTTTGTTCTTTTTAGTTTAAAAGAACTTCTTGATTTCTGCCTTAATTTCTTTATTCACCCAAGAGTCATTCAGGAGGAGGTTGTTCAGTTTCTATGTAGTTGTGTGGTTTTGAGTGAATTTTTAAATTTTGAGTTCTAATTTGATTGCACTGTGATCTGAGAGACTCTTTGTTATGATTTCAGGTTTTTTTGCATTTGCTGAGGAGTGTTTTACTACCATTTATGTGGTCAATTCTTGATTATGTGCCATGTGGCAATGATAAGAATGTATATTCTGTTGTTTCTGGGTGGAGAATTCTGTGTATTTCTAACAAGTCCACTTGATCTAGAGCTGAGTTTAAGTCCTGAATATCTTTGTTAATTTTCCATCTCTATAATCTGACTAATATTGGCAATGGGGTGTTAAAGTGTCCTACTTTTATTGTGTGGGAGTCTAAGACTCTTTGAAGGTCTCTAAGAACTTGCTTTATGAATCTGAATGCTTGTGTGTTGAATGCATATATATTTAGGATAGTTAGCTCTTCTTGTTGAATTAAACCCTTTACTATTATATAACATCCTCTTTGTCTTTTTTGATCTTTGTTGGTATAAAGACTGTTGTGTCAGAAACTAGAATTGGAATTCATGCTTTTTTTATGTTTTCCATTTGCTTGGAAAGTTTTCCTTCATCTCTTTTTTTTTTTTTTTTTTTTTGAGGCTATATGTGTCTTTGCATATGAGATGGTTCTTTTGAAGACAACATACCAGTGGGTCTTGGTTCTTTATCCAGCCTCCCATCTGTCTTTTGACTGGGGCACAGGCTGAGGCTGGTAGCTCACATTTGTAATCCCAGCATCTTGGGAGGCCGAGATAGGCAGATCACCTGAGGTTGGAAGTTCAAGACCAGCCTGACCAACATAGAGAAACCCTGTCTCTACTAAAAATACAAAATTAGCAGGGCGTGGTGGCACATGCCTGTAATCCCAGCTACTCAGGAGGCTGAGGCAGGAGAATCCTTTGAACCTGGGAGGCGGAGGTTGTGGTGAGCTGAGATTGTGCCATTGCACTCCAGCCTGGGCAACAAGACCAAAATATTGCCTCAATAAAAAAAAAAAATTGGAGCATTTAGCCTGTTTACATTTAAGGTTAAAATTCTTATGTATGGATTTGATCATGTCGTCATGATGCTAGTTTGATGTTTTGCAGACTTATGTTGTTACTTCAGAGTGTCACTGGTCTGTTTACTTCAGCGTGCTTTTGTAGTGGCTCATAATCTTTTGTTTTGTCTTCCCATATTTAGTGCATCTCTTAGGAACTATTGCAAGACACCCCTGGAGGTAATGAATTTCCTCAGTGTTTGTTTGTTTAAAAAGGATATTATTTCAACTTCACTTATGAAGCTCAGTTTGGCTGGATATAAAATTCTGTGTTGGAAATTTTTTCATTTAAGCATGTTGAATATTGGCCCCCAATCTCTTCTGGCTTGTAGGATTTCCACTGAGAGGTCCACTGTTAGTCTAATGGACTTCCCTTTGTAGGTGAACTGGCCTTTGTCTCTGGCTGCCCTTAACACTCTTTCATTTGACCTTGGAGAATCTGTTGATTTTGTATCTTAGGGTTGATCTTCTCATGGAGTATCTTACTGGGGTTCTCTAGATTTCCTGAATTTGAATGCTAGCCTGTCTTGCTAGGTTGCTGGAGTTCTCCTAGATGATATCCTGATATATGATTTCCAAATTAGTTCCATTCTCCCTGTCTCTTTCAGGGTACTATGCTCACTACCTGGGTGCAAAAAAACCCATGTAAGAAAACTGCATATGTATCCCTTGTATCTAAAACAAAAGTTGAAATTTTTAAAAAAGAGAACACTGATGTTTTGCTATTGTTGCCTACCAGTGCAGATAAGAGAATGGTATTTTCTAATTAATTTTGGTTTGTATAACACTGTATGTCTATGGATCATAGAGCTCTTTCACTTTTGGAAGGAGTTTATCTTCTACCCCATTGACACACAAATGACTTTATCTAGCAACTGATTATTTTAAAGAACCTTTGTGATGTAAGGCATAAAATTAAAGCCTAATATTATAAACTTCTTTGACATCTAAAACCAGAAGGACATCAAAAGGCCTAACTGCAAAGTTTTAATCCATATTCTGTCACTACAGATAAGGTCTCCTAGAGAGACCACCCTCCTTAACAAAGGGACTAGGCACAATTCTTGCTTATCCCAGAGTAGCAGATGTCAGTTCTCTGTCAAATTATTCAAATAAATCAGTCCCAACCTCTCATGGACACAGGAGCCACCTCACGTTCTTTATACTATGAAGCCTAACTCCCAAAGCCCCTTTTGTTCATTCTGTTCCCAAGGGCAATCCCAACATTGTCCTGAGTCGTGTGTAGTGTTCTTTTCTTTTGGGTTATGAGTATATGTGACTAATAAATTTCCATTGATCTCTTCTGTCTAGTGTTGTGTATCTGGTCATTCCCATAACCCTAGGGTCTTCCTTAACAAACGGACTAATAGGAGGCAATTAGAAAGCCCTTACTTACTGCTCAGAACCCCAATTAAAACAGTGCATTTTGAAACTTATGATAAATGAGAAGAACAGTTTTTCCAACTGTGGCATATTATAAACCACAGCATTAAATGAGGACTACCAGTTGCTGTATTGATTTCTTACTGGATCTTTGACAAAGCAAACAAAAAACATAAAGTGAAGAAAGGACAACTTATTCAACAAATGGTGCTGGGCTAACTGGCAAGTTACATATAGAAGAATGAAACTGGATTCTCATCTTTCACCTCGTAAAAAATCAACTCAAGATGGATCAGCAAAGTTGACAGACTACCCGCATAGTGGGAGAAAATCTTCACAACCTATACATTCAACAAAGGACGAATATCTAGAATCTACCAAGAACTCAAACAAATCAACAAGTAAAAAACCGAACAATCCCATCACAGCTTTTTAAAAGGTATATTTTAAGCAGTTTTTTTTTTTTTCTTTCGAGCACCCTGGGCTTTCACATAACTTGATAATATGGAGATTGTTGCCATGTCTGTGTTGAATCCTGAAAGAATAAAACATAGGAAAACAATATTGTCAAATCTACTTGCTTCCTCTGAAAATCTTTAGAAGCTTAACTTTCTTATAAGTATAGCATCTTTTATTTTGGATTATGATTACGAGTATCTTTTGGGGCTATAATCTGATAACCTTGTTTCTTTTGACTAGAGAAGGTATCGAAAAAAGATGTCTCCTCATTTTCAGACTAGATCAGGTGAGTTCAGGGTGGTATGGCCATAGACCTCCCCTCATTTTCTATGTATATAAGTTAAAAGATCCATTAAATGGCTTAGTTTTTATTCAGACTATCTTTGCCTTAAGCTTTAGTTGTATTTCAGTTATTTAAAAGTTGTGTTAACATCCTTTTAAAACCATACATCTGTATAAATTTTATATTTAAGTGTTAAAACTTGTTTTATATAAAGTATAATTATTTTGAATATAGTTGAAGAAAAAGAACATCAACATCATTTTAAATATTTAAAAGGAACTTTTCTTAGACATTTTATTAATTGGAGAATTAATTAGACTGAAAACACTAGATAAAAAATTGAACACTGACATTTGTGTCATCTAAATGACCAAAGCAGCTAGAATCTAATAAAGATATTTGAACACATAATTAAAAGGGTTAAAATAATTTTAGCCAACAGTCAATTCATAGACTCCATAAATTAAATAAATTTGTAAAATTAAAATTTTATTTTTTTGTGATGGAAATAGAAAACCTCCTCCAAAACTTTTTGAACTTAATTCTTTTATCTGTGAAATGTGGATAATACTTATTTCAAAGTATGATTGTGAATAATCAGATGAAATAATGTATTTATTAATTGAATGCAATTTAAATATGAAAAGTAATTTTTAGTCACT
The DNA here is from genome assembly GCA_004027835.1 of Alouatta palliata. Lineage (NCBI taxonomy): Eukaryota > Metazoa > Chordata > Mammalia > Primates > Atelidae > Alouatta > Alouatta palliata. Next base: position 7,574 of record PVKV010028453.1, read on the forward strand.
GTAGTTATGCATTGATTGAATCACATGTTAAGCATGACACAAAAGTATATTGTAGCTGTGTTACTTCGGGAAAAATTTCTCTTCCAGTTTGTTCTGTTGTCCAATAATTAGAAAAATCAGGGAGGAAACATTTGTACTCATTCAAGTATTGATCAATTTTTTTAGAAATGATTTTTGTATGAATCATTTTCTACCTGAAGGATTATTGGTTCTCAGAATGGTCAGTATCATGATTGATTTTGTGGTGTCTGTGGAGGCAGTGAAGGTAAGGAAGCAACCTTACCGTGTGAAAAATAATTAAAACTCTATTAGGAGAATTGTGAGACTGAGCAGTGTTTTCGGCCAAAAACCATAAAGCGTTCAGTCTTAATGATGGCTACTTTTAACAGTGGTATATTGCATTCACAGTAAAGCAGTGGTATATGGCATTCACAGTAAAATATTGTTCCTTTGCAATGATGCATTGTTTCTGAAGTCAGTACATGCACATTTACTAATATTTCAAAAATAGACTTTATTAAATTGCCTTCTACTTTAGGCATTTTTTGGTTAAAAAATCCACTTATCGGCATCATTTAATGCTAAATGTAAAATTTATGTATAAAACACTACATAAGTATTTGTTATAATAAAAATTATATCATGATATCTTCTCATTATAAGTTAATAGCTCTAAGTGATTTTTGAGATTAATATCCAAGGCTGGACTTTTATTTGAAAACTTGAAAATATGTTTTATATTATCATTATATTTTGTTATCTTTTTTAAAGCTTGGTAAGTGTGAATTTGCTTCCCCACCTTTCAAATTGATCTGTATTTCATTCAGAAAGAGCACACATGGACACAAACACGGAAACAACAGACACTGCAGACTGTTAGAGTGGGGAGAGAGGAAGCAGAATGTGGGTTGAAAAGCTATCTATTGGGTACTATGCTTAGTCCCTGGGTGCAATAAACCCATGTTAGAAAACTGCATATGTATCCCTTATGTCTAAAACAAAAGTTGAAATTTTTAAAAAATAAAATACTGATGTTTTGCTATTGTTGCCTACCAGTATAGATGGGAGAACAATATTTGCTAATTAATTTTGGTTTCTATAACACTATATGTCTGCGGAGCATAGAGCTCTTTCACTTTTGGAAGGAGTTTATCTTCTATCCTATTGACACACAAATGGCTTTATCTAGCAACTGTGACCTGTTATCTGTAGCTTCCAGGTAAGAAACTTCTATTTGCTTTCTTGCATAGTTACACACTTTAAATACTGAACTTAAATTTCAAGGGAATTCCTACTTAAATTCATAAATTACAGCTATAGCCCATATTTTATTTTCATAGTAGGCATTATTAGTTTGACAATATCCCTTAAAATATCAAATAGAATTATAGAATATCATAAAATATTATTTTTGTACTTCTTTTGAAATTTATCATATTATATAAATTATATTAGTATAAGTGCAATTAAATACTTGTATTATTTAGTCACTAATATAAGTGCAAACAATTAAATAAGGAATACTCCTGCAAAAAGCTGCTCCTGCAAATATTCTCTGACCCATTCTGCTTGCTCAGTTATGCAATTGTAATGCCAAGGATGTCCTCAGAAAAGAACAAGTGCTTTTTGCTGAGAATCATGTGAGAAGCAAGATCTGTAGGAAGACTTGCACACAGTGGGGGTTTAACTGTCACCTTTTGAATGAATGTACAAATAACTGCTGGAATGACTAGGAGAATTTTAGATAAGACATCATAAGCCCACTTCTATAAAAGAAAGTACTTGTATTATGTATGCTTTTATGACTCACACATAGCCTGCCCTATAAATAAATGAATCCCTGAAGTGAGTATATAATTTTGTTAAGTATCTTATACTTAAGAACATAAAGTGAACTTCCCAGAGATGTGTACTGAGTCATTGACAGACATGAACTTTTATATTAGAATTTAATTGCTAGCAAACTCTCTTACTCATATGGCAAACAATACTTGAAACTTTCAATAAAATTGAACGTTAGGCACAAGGACTTTGAGAACTCTTATTGAATTCATCAAGAAACAAACATAAAACATTAACATGGCACACAAAGGCTAATTCAATGAAGAGAGAAAGGACTTAGAAATAAGTTATAACTTTTACTTTTTTAAATCTTACTTGGATGTTAGGTTTATTTCATGCATGATCTACGGAGTTCATGCATTGCTATGACTTCTGCACAACGGGACTGTAATAACCTAATAAAAAGTGCTTTGTTAAGGGTGAATTGCTTCATAGTGATTCAGGCAATGATATTCAGATTGTGGTCCGTGGACCTGAGCAGTTTCATGAACCTGTGCTGGTCCATGAACTGTTGGCTAGTATAGATATTGAAAACTTGCATAGTGTTTAATAAAGTTAAATATAATACATAGGAGCTTGTATTTTACGTGTTTTATTTTTTCTAGTAATTTGTTCTTATTGTACTTAACAGAAACTGGTTTTTCATTACTGATAGTTTGAGAAGCGTTGATCTTGGCCAAAGTGAACATTAGAAATAGTCTCTCAACACTTTTATTAAACATGTTTGTTTGTTTGTTTATTTGGAGACAGAGTCTCGCTCGGTCACCAGGCGGGAGCACAGTGGCATGATCTTGGCTCACTGCAACTTCCAACTCCCGGGTTCAAGTGATTCTCTTGCCTCAGCCTCCCGAGTAGCTGGGACTACAGGCACACACCACCACACCCAGCTAATTAAACATGTTTTAAATGTATAAGGCATCACATCAGGAGCTGGTCATACAAAGACGAATAAGGCTGAGTCTTCTGTGATCCAGTAGTGGAATGCTGGGTGAAAGGTGGTAGATTATATTGCAGGTTTTAAGACATTGGGTTTTGTGAGTGTGACTCTCGGCTCTGATTTTTGCTAGGTGCATAATCTTAGGCAAGTTACATAATCTCTCTTTCGGATCTGCAAAATGGGCATGATAAATAATGCTTAACTGATGCAATTGCCGTGAGGATTAAACAAATCAATGTATGTAAAGTGATAGGAATAGTTCCTGCTATGAAGGATGTGCTCAATGAACACTAGCTATTTGTAGGGGAGAAACACCTATATGAGAAACTATGATACAGGGTAGATGTAACAAAAGTCATGCTATACTTGCAAATAAATTTCCATGAGTGATGCAGGCTTCACCAAAAAGGGAACACTGGTGTTGATCTTTGAAGAATGAATATGATTTGAGCAAATGGAGAATGGTTGGAGGAAGCTACTTTGAGTAGTAATACTTAATATTTTAAAAATAATTTATTTGGTTATAATTTTCTAGAGGAACTGAGTAGGTAATGAGTAATTTTATGGAAAAAATATTTCCTATAAAATTGGCATTCAAAAAGATTTGCCATTTTATGATTTTCATTTTTCTTGATGTAAGTAGTTGGCTCTTCACTTTTTCTAGAGATTTATTGCTGAAAAGCCGCAGAGAAGAAGTTTGATTAGATATATTTTTTTTATTGTTTTGACCTTCTTGAATTGCTAGATGAGGATTATAAAAGTCTTCAACAGTAAACCTATTAAACTAACTACGTTTATCCTTAAAGTTAAGGAACCAATTATTCAAGTGTAATCAAAAGGCAAAACTTTAATTGGCATCTTTCATTTCTAAATTGACTTTGAATTTGTGTGATATAAAAAGACAAAATGATACAGCTGGAGAAGATGCAGTTGGTTGATGACTTAATAACATATGATTTTGAAATTTTGCTCCATATTAGTCTTTTATTCAATAAAACCGAAGGAAAAACTTGTACCTCTAGCACTGAAGGATCTCCAGCTCCCAGGATATATCGCTCAGTCTAGTACTACTTACTAGCTATGTTTTGGGTTAAATAGATTTTGTGTGATGGTCCAGGAATGCAGCCACCATTCATAACATTAAGATTTCTAAATTCTAACTAACAGTCTTTTGGAATTCCTCTAAGTAAGAAATGTATAATGTGTAGACTTCTCATATCTAATTCCTTAGAAATGTGAAATACAACTAAAGACCAGATATGGTTTTGTGTTACAAATAAATGATCATTCATTAGTAGTTGTCTTTGCATTTTATTGATTTCTGCTTTTATGTATGTATGTATCTATATATCATAATCAAGCAATAAGTGGATAAAGTAGATAAGGTGTGGAAATGTTCGAGTAAGAAGGTTACAAAATATATTCCAATAAATGAAATACGCATCGCAGAACAAATATGTTAATTATTTTGTGTTTGAGAAAATAGTTTATTATTGCAATTAAATTATTTGAAGTATGATTAAGCTTAGGGTTTTTTCCTAATTTTAAAATTTTAGTCATTATGGATACATAATGTTGTACATATGTATAGGGTACATGTGATACTTTGATATAAACATACAATGTGTAATGGTCAAATCAGGGTAATTGGAGTATCTATCACCTCAATCATTTATGATTTCTTTGTGTTAGGAAAGTTTCAATTTTACTCTTCTGGTTATTTCAAAATATACAATAAATTATTGTTAACAGTAGTCACCCTCTAGAGTTTGTTTTTCAACTGAGGTAGAGATGAGGGAAGGTAGTGTTAGGGTAGTAGTTAAAACCATCAGATTAATATGAAATGGATCTGCCTTTAAGTCCCAGCTCTACGACGTACTAGCAGTGTGGCCTTGTGAATATTAAATGAGATATAAAGGGCTTAGCACAGTATCTGACACACATGAGAGCTCAAGAAGGGGTCTATTGTTACTTTCTTCACCCTTAAGACTGTGTAAGCCTTGTAATCTACTAAATGCAATGAGCAGAAATTATTCATTTCTGCCTCCCAGATTTTCTCTTTATTCCAGACTTCCATGGAGCTAGAGCCTATAGTGTTGCCAGCTGTGTATGTATTACTAATTTTGAAAAAATAATTCATTTTTTTCTTACAGGTTATTCATGTTCATTGCAAAATATTCATAAAATTGAGAAAAACAAAACATAATTTATACATAAACACACAGATAAAACCATGAGAAACATTTTGGTGAATATCTTTCCAGGGTTTTTCTTTCTGTATGTTGTTATAACATTTAAAAAACAGGGTAAGGAATCCATTATAAAGGAGAAGGAAAAGGCTTAACTTCAATTCCAGAGCAGACTTGTTCTGTTCCTTTTACGGCAATAAGGCAAAGTTTGTGTTCAGGTAGAGCACCACATAGCAGCGGTCTTTGACCAGGGTAAAGTGGCTTGTTTATGCAAAGATCTATAAAGGTCATCCCTCTCTGAGCCTAGAAACTTTTCTCCAAACACTAATAAACTTTGGGCTTAATTATAATGTGTTCTTTTAGGCAAGCCTTATGCTAGACTAGTACATTGCTTTTTAACTTCGGTTGATTAAATTCCTCATAAACAATCTAAGAATTACAACCAAATGCAACCACTGACTTTTTTCAACATTTTGTGATGAACTCTTTCCCCTAGTCCCCTTCAGGTTATGATATTATATCAATCTGCCTAAAATTAGGTTTCATTTGTACAAAATAATGTACAATTTAATATTGATCCAAAAAGTTTTCATCCACAGATTAAAATTTCACTAGTGTAAAGGCATAAAAATTATCTGTTCTTCAATCTTCTCAAACGTGTGATGTGATTTAAATGTAAAGTACTTATTGCTTTAACTTGTGACCATATAGTTTGGTTACCTACTGATAATAACCTGGTGTTTATTCTGACTCTTCTTTTTATTTACTTTTTAATTTTGAATTTTTGTGGGTGCATGGTATGTGTATATATTTATGGGGTACATGCATTGTTTTAATATAGGCAAACAATGTGAAATAATCACATGGAGAATAGGGTATCCATCACCACAAGTATTTATCCCTTGTGCTACAAACAATCCAGTTACATTCTTTTGGTTATTTAAAAATGTACAATTAAGTTATTACAATTGTGCTATCAAATAGTAGATCTTATACAATACATTATTTATAACTATTTTGTATACCCATTAACACTTCCCACCTTCACTCAATTCCCCCATTACCCTTCCCAGCCTCTGGTAACCACCTTTCTAATCTTTATGTCTAAGAATTCAATTGTTTTAATTTTAAGATCCCACATATAAGTGAGAACATGGGATATTTGTCTTCCTTTGCCTGGCTTATTTCATTTAACATAATAATCTCCAGTTTTGCTCATGCTGTTGCAAATGACTGAATTTCATTCTTTTTTTATGGCTGAATAGTAGTACTCCATTTTGTATATGTACCACATTTTCTTTATTCATTCATCTGTTGATGGGCGTTTAGGTTGCTTCTGAATCTTAGCTATTGGGAATACTGCTGCCATAAACATGGTGGTGCAGATATCTCTTTGATGCACTGATTTACTTTCTTTTGTGTATATACCCAGTAGTGGATTTGCTGGATCTTACGGCAGTCCTATTTTTAGTTTTTTGGGAAACCTCCAGATTGTTCTCCATAGTGGTTGTGGGCTGTACTAAGTTTACATTCCCACCAACAGTATACTAGTGTTCCCATTTCTCCACATCCTCACCAGCATGCTTTACTTTGTTGTTTTGTTAAAAATGATTTTAACTGGGATGAGACAGTATCTCCTTGTGGTTTTGATTTTCATTTCTCTGATGATTACTGATACTAAGCATTTTTCCATATGCCTGTTGGACATTTTTATGTCTTCTTTTGAGAAATGTCTATTCAGATCTTTTGATCATTTTTAATAAGATTATTTGTGTATTTTTTGGTATTGAGTTGTTTGAGTTCCTTATATATTCTTATTATCAATCTCTTGTCAGTTGAATAGTTTCCAAATATTTTCTCCTATTCTTTAGGTTGTCTCTTCATCCTGTCAATTTTGTGGAAAATGAGTTGACTATAAATGCATGGATTTTTTTCTGTTTCATTGATCTATCTGTCTGGTTTTATGCCAGTACCATGTTGTTTGGTTACTATAGCTCTGAAGTGTAATCCGAAATCAGGTAATGTGATGCCCCCTGTTTTGTTCTTTTTGCTCAGGATTTCTCTGGCTATTGAGGGTCTTCGTGTGGTTTTATGTAAATTTTAGGATTGCATTTTCTCTTCCTGTGAAGAATGTTATTAATATTTTTATAGGTATTACTTTGAATCTATAGATTGCTTTGTCTAGTATGTACAATTTAACAATATTGATTCTTCCAATCCATGTTTGCTTTTTAAACATAGAAATACTACTGATTTTCCTTTATTTTATCTATACTACAATGAGGCTAAAGAGAAACATTATTTGCACATGCAAATATTGAATTATGTTTTAAATTCAATATGATTTCATATTTTGTTTTGTAATATATTTTTGCATTTCTTTCTTGAAAAGGAAGAATTCATTTATATGTTTTCATAAATTTTAACATTTTTCATAACTCATAATTATGCATAATGCCATTACTATGTTTTCTCCATTTTATTATAGTTAAAAAAACAAAGAATACTTGGTTTTGATTGGTTGTTATTATACAGAGGAGGGGCCTTTATGTGTAGCTAATTTAATTGGAATTTCAAAGACTCTTTGCCAAGACATACTCTGATTCTCTCACCTCATGTTTATGTCTGGCTTCTGCCATTAGAAACTTATTTCTTGCTGGATTTTAGATAGTTCCACTGGTTGGAAGTGTCTGAGGCAAGAGTGGATTCTAGTCAATTGTTTTTTCCTCTTTCCAGAAATAAAACTTTAATTCAAATAACGAGCAAGTATTTCTGAGTTTCTACCTAACACTTAGCATTGTTCTCATTGTTATAGAACATATAAAAACATTTTAAAACAAGCTCCTTGCTTTCAGAGGTCTTATAATCTACTTAATGAGGAAATGATATACATATGTGAAATAATAAGTTGACAATAAAGGAAGTGCTTAAGTGTATGTAACGATTAAGAGCATTTACCCACAGTAATTACTTGATTTGGCCAGAGTTCCTGTGGAGAAAGGAAGGTTTGAGTACTGAAAGAATAGCACGAAGGGTGTAGGCAGACAAAGAAAAGGAGGCTGGCTTCATGGTTCCCTCCACGTTGAAGATCTAGAGGCTGTAGCATTTTCTGCCTGGTTCCTCCTTTTGTCTTCCACAATAAGTTGTTTTAAACTTCAATGTCATTAGATACTGCAGAACTTCTGATTCACATTAACTACTTGAAGTGGTTAGGACAACTTGTAAGCAGGTACTCACTAAATCTTCCAGAATGTTGCCATAAAGTATTTAATTTTTTTTAAGTCTTCTGTATATGTGGAGATTTTTTTTTTAACCACATCCACCTTCCAGGACTATGAGCTCCTACAAGACAGTGACAATGACTTATACATGTCTTTATTTTACTCAGTAACTAGCAAAAAATTGGCAATAAATATTTATTGAAGACATTTTATTTATCTATTAATTCATTTATCATTAGTATTAATTGTCTCATGTGTGCCTTTTAGAGAAAAGTAAGACTGGTAAAATATTTTGGAGACTTGTGGGAGTATTATTATTTGATAACTTGATCAAATGCCTAGTAGCCAAAATTAAAGTACTAGGTGCTTTCTTAAAAAATTACAGAGATACTCTTTCTTTCACTATGAGAACTTGTTTGTACTTCGACACATTATATAGTAATGGCGAAAGCAAATAAATGGTCTATTGATGGTTGAATAATTATCTAAATAGAAAACAGTTCTTACTTTCTTTAACATCCTTGTTATAATCTTTTTTAAAACTTCAATTTTTACTGTTTGCTTCTTAAGTGGCTCTCCTGAAAAATTCACATTTATCTATTATAAAAATAGTTCTGTTGAAACAAAGCTTTAGAATTTCACAGTGAAAAGACAAAGCAATAAAAATGAAAAAGGGCAACCAAAGGTCAGAGTCTGATGAATAAAAATACTCTGTTATATATAACAAGTGTGAGGCACCATCTGATAGTGGAGGAAAATGTAATGAAAAAGGTAGGAACAGCAAACCTCATAAAGTATATGAGAATTACTGCCAAATTACAGCACAGAAAGTACCAAATTATAAGAAGCAAAATTTAACCTAGGCAGGCTTTATTTGCTTTGCATGGAGAACTACAGAAACCATGTCTGATTATTACTGATGATTGACACAGACCTTTCTGACAAGTATTCTAAACAATAGATTCTAGTTCTAGCCATTATCCAGAAAAGTGAATAGTTATAACTTAATTTCAAAAAAATTTACGATTGCGCCATATAGAGTTTGTTGTATAAAGAGAAATCATAAGATATACAGACTGCATGAAATTAAACATACCTAAACAAATGTGTTTAATATTTCATCACAGATTTTGTTGTGCTTTAGATGTTTGTTTTTTTATAAAGTACAAACTTAGGGGGCTTAAGAAACTCATTGTTAGAAGGACATTAAGAACTTATTTTTAATATGTAAAATAAACATATCTATATAGAGTAATTTTTGTCTATTTTAATGAAGTGGCATTGTGTAATGGAAAGGCCATGAGCTCTGGAATCAGTCAAAGTTCAGTTCAAATCTCTGCTCTACAACATATTAGTTGTTTAATTTGGGGCTAGCTAATATTTGCACTTCATATATTATTGTGAGGTTATAGTAAGGGTTATATGGAATAATATAAAAGTAATTTTAATATAGTAAACATTCAAATATCAGCAATTTCAAATGTTTTATTAGGAAAATGCTATATTTAATAGTTAATAAATCTAAATACATTTTTATTTTGCTTTATCCCTAAATTTTACTTGAATAACTTTTCTTTACTTGACCTTGCCACTTTGACTAGCTGTTCTTTCCCTAGCTAAAAGAAATGAATAAACCATATTTCTGATTTTGCACAATTGATCTTTCATCTCCACCGCTCTTAAGCCTTTTTAAGGTGACATTTCTGCAAAAGAATTAGAAGATACTTAATATGTGGGAGGCTTAAAACCACACATATTTCATTTATCTTTTATCTAGCAATTGTTATGAGACATGTAAATGTGTATGTCTATACTTAAAAAAAAGGACAGAAAAATTACAATTAAATTTTTAAAATACATGCAAGTTTCTAACTTGGTATATATACTGTCAGGATGATGTTATGTTACCTTAGATCATAAAGCGATTGAGAACAGGAATCATGACATGAAGGGAAATCACATAATGAACCATAGTGATCAGTGATTAAAAGCTGGAAACAAAGAATTATCCTGTGCTGAAAAACACCAGGCAATATGCAGTATTTCTGGAATTTCAGCAGTAGCTCAATGTGAAGCTTGCTCCCCAAGGATTTGATTATTCCATTTATCTCAAACAATCACAAATTGACCCAAAAGAATGGACATCTGTGGTTACTGAAGTGATTTAATTTTTTTTTCTTGTTTTACAGAATAGAAAATAAAAACAAAGCCTGTGTGATAACAGGTGGAAAAACAAGAAAATAATGATAATTATCAAGTCACCAAATGCCACTTATTAGAAGAAATTATTGAACATCATTAAATAAATAATAAGGATATGAATTCTCTTGAGATTAATTAGCACTTGACAATTCACTTAAGTCTTTTGATGCTCACATTATTTTAACATATTTTAATAGTTTCCAGAAACTTAAAAAAATACATAAAATTTCACTGGCCAAATAAAAACATTATTTATGAGACACATTTATAACAGGAATTCAACTTCCTTCTTCAAAATTAGCACACAGAACTACAAGTGAATGCAAAAAATCTGTAACCGATTGAGAGCAGATCGTTGACTATCACGTTTTTGAAAGACTGGTTGCTTACTTGTTGACCAAGCCTATCTACTTGAAGTAGCTGAGGCTAAAACGAAAATACTGCAATTAAAAACATTTAAAAATTTTTATTGTGGATCACTGAGTATCATCATGAAACTCTTCTAGATACTGGAAGAGATTCTAAACAATTTAGAGAACAAAGAAGCAACATAATTGTTGCTTGACAGGAGAGGCAGTACTTTAGGACTGAACTGACAAGAGAGAAAATGCAGTTTGACAGATAAATTGACATACATTTGTAACAATGCTTGATTCTGAATGTAACAAATACTTTGAAATAATGTCTTCAAAAATTGAAACAATAACCAGAAAACATCTTTTTATAAACTGCTGTGAAAAAAAGCTTCTTATATTCTTCTCTTACTTCTAAAGTGAAATAGCCATGAATGTTTCTTAAAATAGAGGGAGGTAGGTTATACTGGACTGATGCTGAACGTTGGAAAATTTATCTACCTAGCTAATGAAAAAATCATAAAAGTGCAAGTCAGTAAGAAAATGTGACTGACTTTCAAGAAATGGAAAAGCAAAACATCATGTTGACTGGACATGTTATACTTGAAAGATATTAAACCATCATTCACACAAATGAAATACCTTGTGTTTATTTGAATTACATAAGTGTAACCACCCGATGAGTTCACCTTGCCTGCTTCCTAGACAGAGCCAATTTATCAAGACAAGGGAATTACAATAGAGAAAGAGTAATTCACGAAGAGCTGGCTATGCAGGAGATGAGAGTTTTATTATTATTTAAATCTGTCTCACTGAGCATTGGATCAGAGTTTTTAAGGACAACTTGGTGGGTGAGGGGAAGCCAGTGAACCGGGAGTGCTGACTGGTTAGGTAGGAGATGAAACCATAAGGAATTGATGTTATCCTCTTGTGCTGAGTCATTTCCTGTGTTGGGGCCACAAGATCAGATGAGTCAGTTAATCGATCAGGGTGATGCCAGTTGATTCATCAAGGGCAGGGTCTGCAAAATATATCAAGCACTGATTTATTTATCTATTTATTTATTTATTTATTTTTACAAGATGGGGTTTCACCATGTTGGTCAGGCTGGTCTTGAACTCCCAACCTCAGGTGATCCGCCCACCTTGGCCTCCAAAGTGCTTGGATTACAAGCGTGAGCCACCGTGCCCGGCCTCAAGCACTGGTTTAGGAGCAGTTTAGGGAGGGTCTGAACCTTGTACCCTCTAGCTGTATAACTCCTAAACCATAATTTCTAATCTTATGGCTAATTTATCAGTCCTACAAAGGCATTCTAGTTCCCAGGCAAGAAGGAGGTTTGTTTTGGGAAAGAGCAGTTATCATCTTTGTTTTATACTGTAAACTATAAACTACGTTTCTCCCAAAGTTAGTTCAGCCTACACCCAGGAATGAACAAGGACAGCATAAAGGTTAGAAGCTAGATGGCGTTGATTAGGTTAGGTCTCTTTCATTGGCTCAGTCATAATTTGGCAAAGGCAATTTCATAAGCATGTGGGCCCTGGAGACAGCCCTTCTACTTCCTCACCTTGAGTCTTGAGCAAGTTACTTAACTTCCATGCCTTACTCATATGTAGCATGGAGATAGTTAGGGTGTCTATTACATGAAGATAGATCAGAGAATTAATTGAAATAAAATAGGTGAAACATTTAGAAGATGTACTCACACAAAATAAGCACTTAAAAAATTTAGCTATAATTTTATATAAATATGAATATGTATAATTTTTCCTTACCAGTCGGTTAAAAAAGAACAAGGATTAAGCTTATCAAATAGCACTTTCAAATCATTGGCTATCTCAAGTAAGTCTGCTTCTAACTTAATTCCATAGGTTTAGTTGGAGTCAAGCAATCCCAGAGAGCCTATAGTAACTTTAAGGAAAAATGCCAACAAATTATTACTGATATTAAACAAGTTGAAAAGGAATCATTTATTTCAAGAGCCCCTTTGTGTGTCTTGGTTTATCTAGAGCTAAAACTTGAACCTGTTTTTTTACTGATCACTGCTTTATCTTCTACGTTGGGGTTTATGTATGGTAGTTTTCTGGCCATTTTCAGGATGGATTTCCAGAGTATATTAGTTTAAGCTAAAGGTTAATGACTTATGGTTTTATGCTCTGAGTGCCACATTACAAGATTTAAAGTTGTTTATTTATCCTGGGTTAGCGCTGGGCGAAATTGAGGATTAGACAACACTGACTTTTATCTTTAGATTACACCTCAGATTCCTAGTTTGGCATTCTTATCCTTCTGGCTTTTAATATGAGTCATTTTCTGGGAATTTTTCAATTTTAAAGGGTTCTACTGGAGGTGGAAGAATATGTCTTTATAGTAGCTTCTGAAATGAGTGCATTGAAATGAATTGCTTTCACCCTTCCGCACGTCTTCAGTAGAGAATAATTTAAAAATAATTTAGTGTAAAGAGGTGACAAACTGTTGCTCATCCCATGTACAGTATTCTCCCCACCCCTGCCTCTTTCTGCCCACCCACAGGAAATTAGAAAAATATCTAAATATCTGAACCCTAAATGAATAATAGTAGGAAGAAAACCTTGCAGACCAGAAGCCATTTTGGTGGATTGAAAGGTGCACTGAAATGTTCTTAAGGGACTCGGGAAGGATTATTAGACAAGAGGATAAAAACACAATTTTGAAAGTGTAGTAAATAGAATAAAACAGTAAAAATTTCCCTGAACATGAAATATTACTTCTAGTAATAACACTATAGTACTTTACAGGCTGCAAGAATGTATTTCTCCTTCTTAGCACCTACTTCTTAGTGATTTGCTGCCAGCAAATGATTATAATGTGTCGGTGCAACTGTATTTAAGGAAGACAGATAAGACACAGCAGACGAGTAGTTCTCAGCCCACAAAAGGACATAGAAATTGTCATTTATTTAGAAAAATAAGCATTTAGTGGTCTTGAAAATGTTATTGTATAAGTTATTGGAAAAATGGCATGTTTTACATGTCATGAAAGAGAGTAAGGCGCCGTGAGTACCAGAAATCCTGATTTAATATTCAAGAATGTTAGTATGATCAATTTTTAAGTTAAATGCAAGTATTACTCTCACACATTCTTTTCTCTTCAGAATTATTACTTGTGCTATGAGCGTGAAATGCTATGTGGAAGCTAACATGTCTCAGAAGTGCTATACTAATACCCAGTACTTTGTGAAAATGTGGAGCAGTGTTTGTTAGTGACATTCCTATCTTCAGCTTCTTTGGTGTTTCTAGCATTGGAAGTAACCATGAATGGAATTGGGCTTACATTTATTTCACTGTCATTTTTTGTCTTATTTGGAGCGCATTGGGTATGGTGAATATTGTTGTTTATGTAAAAACATGCCAGCTAAAATTAGGATTGTATCAGAAGCAAAAAAATTAAAATTGCAATAGCAGACTCTGCTATATTTCCATTTACGCAGGAAGTGTGTAATAGTAAGGGGAAGAAACAGTCTCTGGAGATAGACTACCTAAATTCAAATCGTAGCTTCTCTTTTCAGCCTTACGGCTCTGAGTAAGTTACAGAATCACTCTATGCCTTGGATTCTTCAACTACAAAATGAGAGTGGTAATACTATCAGATTCTGCCAGCGATTGTGAGACTTACATGCAGAAAATACTATGTAACAATCTTGCATGTTCTTCACATATACCCCCAAACCTAAAATGCAGTAAAAAGTATATATATTAAAAAAAAAAAAAAAAAACATACAGCTTAACACAGAGCCTGGTACATAGTAAGCTCAAGTAAACGTTAGGTGTGTTTTTTTTCCTACTACTGATACTATTGCCACGGCTTAAGCTGTTGCTGCTGCTACAGTGACTACTACTACCAATACTAAACTATTCTAGTACAGTAGAACACATACAGATGCTCCTAGTTCTACTACCACGAGTATCCAATACCACTGTTATTGCTAAAATGAGAACTGAATGGTTCCTGTCATTCTTGTCTTTCTGAGGATTACATCTTCCCACCTCACCCTAACTTAGAAGGAGTAAAAATCACTACTGCCTTCAACACTGTTGCTCCAACTTCCCATCCTAACGCATCCATGCATGCACCTTGATGATGTCTGCATGAGTGCTGTTGAAGTACTGACCGCATCTTGGAGAATGCTGACCCCAGCAGGAAAACACATGCTGTGTCGTTTGTTGAAACCCTGCCCAAGGCCGAGTGACATCTGATGCCCCCAAACCAACCCTGCTATGTGACTTTACTGTTGGCTGCAACTAAACCCTCTTCTCATTCCAACCCTTACACTGAAAAAAATCCCATTCATAATGAGGTGATATACACATATGTAGCATCTTTTTTATCCTGAAAGCATAACAGCTTCATTGGCAGTTAAACTGAGCTGTCTTTTTAATCTCACATTTTATAGGCTGCGTAGGAATTCAGTTTATAGTTTATAATCTTTTCTTGACATTTATATTCTGCTTCCCTCCTCTTTCACAAATGAACAGAGTCATTGCAGATTTTTCCTGGGAGACTAAGAAACTTACTGTAGCAATACTGAGAGGCACATTAGAAAAATTGTTTAGGGTTTTAAGAATGAATAATAAGGCAGGCAAGGGTATGCTTTATTATCCATTAACATGTATTTAGGTTGGTCATTTACAGTAAAACCACCAGCTGAATGTCATACAAGTTCCTAGAAGGCTGTATTTAGTTCATTCTGAGCCACTGGGAACTCTCAACAACGTTGTAAAATGTTCTTTTTTTCTAAATATCTTTTAAAATAAATTGGACAAAAAATCCACTTTGTGTCTATATGCTGTTATAGCTGACAGATAAGAAAAATGCCAGGGATAATTGAGGAGGTTTTTGTAAAAAATGTTAACCCTTAACAAGAGCAAGCTTTCAAGATAAAGAAAAAGATTCCTACAAGTTTATATATAGGTTTGGGTGAAAATTTATGAGACAAAACAGATCCTGTTTCCAATACCATTTTATTTCTAAACAGTAATGTGTAGATATTCACTGCCTCTGGTGTAAGGAGAGAAGAGGAAGAAATACCTCTGATAATATAGTCCATGGGGTATCTGCACCTTCATAAACCTGACATCACAATTGAGCTTAATGCTGTGCCTAGATATGGTGATGGGGAGAGGTGAACTGAGTACAGGCCATACGAGCCCATGCTGTTTTTTCCCTTTGGAGTTGAGCCATATGAAATGATATTTAATAGATTTCCAATTCTATTAAATTAGAAGGGCATAGTCATTGGCACATCAAAATATTCTCAATCCTTTTGGTTTGAAGACCTATATAGAATCGGTAATAAGCAAAAATGAAAAGTGAGAATCCTGTCAATATTTGACTAACTGAATCAATGCGTACACCTAAGCTGACTAAATGCAATTTGATGAGACGTGTGATGGCTGACTTGCCTGTTTAGCCCAAATTGTAATTTGGTCCCAAATTATAATTGTCACTAGCTTTGAGTTCTGTTCATTTCAATATAGAATAAGGCTGATTGGAAATGTTCTGTTCAGGCATTTGTTGGAACAACTTGAATGTTCAGAAATGGAGGAGTACTTAAACTACTAAAAATAATAATATAAACACAGTGATATTTGGCTCTGGAAGATTTTCTTCCAAAGTGTTAGCAACAGTGTTCTTCAGATGGGTGGGACTGTGGGTATTAGGTTCTTCCATTGCATATTTGTTTTTTTCTCTGAGAGAGCCCTCTGCTTTCTTCTACTTTTCTAGTAACAAAGAAAAGAGAATTAAAAGAGCTAAGGAGACCAAATGAATTTTTTAAAGAACATGTAAAAATCTGGAACTTTGGGTGAATTTAGCTTACATTTGTTTTAAGACAATTATGCCTGTTAGAAGAGTTTGACTATGTTTTCATTTTGTTGGCACCATGTCAAATACTTAAATTGAATTAAAATGGTTTTTAAAAATAGAAAAATAGACCAAAATGTAAATGTGACAAAATAGGAACAGTGTTTCAATTATGGGTGGTGGGAAACAGGTGTTATAGTAGTTAAGTGCTTTTTGTGTTTCTGTTTCTCTTAATTTAGAATAAAGTTGACTAAATGTTCATTGCCCCTTCAAATTCTGATATTTTGTGATTTTGTAAGACAGCATCTTTGAACCTCAGCTTTCTCATTCATAAGAAGGTAGGAATAGGTGATATCTAAGTTTCTTTGAATTCCCCAATTCGATTTCTGGTAAGAAAATCAAAACAGGAGTGGTCAATCGACAGGGAAGGCAGAAACTATTAGTGTAAGCCAGCATGCTGGAAGATCGCGTTGAGACCCTGTTCAGAAGAAATGTGTCAGTTTTGTCTTTCTCCAAATTTTGAGTGATTCTGCGGAGACAGTTGCCAAATGCTAATTTTAAAATCTAACATTTGAGAATCACCTACAGCATTTCTTTGCCTTAGCAGAAACTACCACATTGATTAAGAAGAAAGTGAGAATAGGTAACTCAGATTTATAATAAGTGACCCTTTTAGACACTCATCAATTGTTATTACAGGCTGGAATCAAGTTTTATGTTACGTTAAAGCAAAATATGGAATGCTTATTTTACAAATAAACTTTAATTCTGAATTATAAAAAAAAAAAAAAGAAAAATAGACAAAAGTTCTTTTTTTTTTTTTTTTT
>PVKV010028454.1:0-24974 GCA_004027835.1 Alouatta palliata
CTGGGACCCCATGTCACAGAGCCTGCACCGGTTCCTGCAGGAGCCTCCGACCCCACTGTCGCTGGACGTTGTGCCCTGCAGCCTGCGTGGGTTCCCGCTGGCATTGTCTCTGCCCATCTCTGCACTCCCTCGGCCTCATCTTCTCCCTGAAGAGCCTCTGCCGACACGGGTCAGGTCTGGAGTGGCTGCCTGCTGGATGCCATCGGGTTCTGAGGGCTGCGGGAATACCTCTGGCTGTAGGAGTCCACGCTGACAGTCCCCTTCTTGGATGTTCTGAAACCCTTTATGGTCTTCCGGCTTCTCCCATCTTGTTGAGAAACATCTTGTTGCTCTTACTGTTGATCCTTCGAATGTGGGAAGCCCTGCACCTTCCTGGGCATCGGAAGAGCCTTGGCCATTCTGCTGCAAACACCGCTCCCTCTGGTGCCCCCGGGGCCCTCGTTCTGGCTCCCAGGGAAGGCAACCCCACGTCTACCTGGACGATCTGCTTCCCCGGTCATGTCTCATCCGCCTAAACCCATAGACAGGTCCCAAGTTCCAACTGTTCCGCCGTCAGCCCTGGGTTCATCCCGACCCCTCTGCGCTTCCCAGCTCTCTGCTGCCATCTCCAGACTTCCTGCGGCTTTTGGGTGTGACTGTCAGAGTTCAAGGTGGGTCCGCTGACCCCATCAGCTGGGCCTCAGGTCTGCTGTGTCTCCGGCCAACTCCTGGTTTCCGGTGGGCACCAGTCAGCTATGTGCTCACTCCTTCCTGGGCGTGTGAGATGCTGCGAGAGCATCCTCCACCTTCCCGCTCGCTTTCCACCCGCCTTTGCGTCTGCAGGACTTAAGGATGACCCAGCCCAGACTTGGCCTCCGCCTGTCCGGTCCCTTCCCACCCCGGGGTGCAACCCCGGCTATAGTGGCCACGTGGCGGCCTCCTTGGATAGGACCCTGGTGGTGAGAGCTGCCCACAGCTGGCCTGGCTCTCTGGGCTTCTGCTCTGCCAGCTCCCAGACATCCTCAAACCGGCTTCTCACGTTTTATCCAGCTGTTCTCAGTGGTCTTGGCCGGGCATCCAAGCAGCCCCACCACCCTCAGTGGAAGTGGGACCCACTGGGGCATTCTTGTCCTTCTGGAGGAGGCGGGTGCTGGGCTCACCCCCGGGACAGCCTGCTGGGCAATGCCTCCTCCCCACACGAGGCCCTGGGAGAGTTCCTGGGCAGAGGTTCCCCAGCCCCATGGAGGGGAGAGGGGTCTCAGGACCACCAGCATGTCAAGGACGCTGTGTCTCTTCGCAGTGCACACTCGGGCCTAGTGTGGAGAGGCGGCCGCCGGCTCCTCAGGGGGTGGGGTGACGGGGGTATCTTGCTGGGCCTGTGCCCTGCAGCCCACTCCCCACCCCAAAACCAGGTCCTGTGAGAGCTCCATCAACCCAGAAGGGGCTTCCTTCTTCCCAGAGGGCGAGGTGGTCACCACACAGTGAGGGGCCAGGACCCGCCGGGGGGTTCTGAGTGTGACCCCGCTTCCATGCTGGCCACGCCGGGACTCCTCCACCTGGCATGCCCACAGCTGCTCACCTGGTGGTCCGGGGGGGCCCACTTCTCCTTTGGCACCCTTGGGTCCTGCAGGGCCCTGATTTCCTGGAGGAAGAGAGACCGAGTGCCCGTCATGGAGTGCGCCAGGGAGGGATCCAGCCCAAATGCCCCGTGCCTGGGGTCCTGGATGGGGCATCAGATGGACGTGAGGGACAGTCAGGGCAAGAGCTCCCGGAGAGCAGGGGAGCCCCAGGTCCCCCTCAGCAGGCCACGTGGAGGCCAGGCTGCGCCTGCAGGGCACATGCTGACCAACAGCAGGGGCTGGGCTGCTTCCACCCTCCTTCGGGTAGAGAAGCAAAATCTAAATGGTGAATAGCAAACGGGGGCCACCCCAAGGTCAGGTCCTGGACAGCTCTGCCAGGAGGGGCCTCGGGAAGGGCCAAGATCATCAGGACTGGGATGTGGGCTGAGCACGTGGCACCGGCCTTGGGCTGAGCGCACTGGCTCAGGAAGGAACGTGAGGCCCTAGAGGGTCCCTTCCAGAGCTTGTATCCCCAGCTGTGAGCCCGGGCCCTCACCTGGCAATCCTGGACGCCCGGGGCGGCTGGACTCAACAAACGCCTGCAAGGAGCCAGGAGAGGCAGCTGCTGAAGGTGATGTTCTGAAACTGAGGCCACTGCCACTCAAGGTCCCCAAGCCCAGAAGCACCCACCCCTGTGCGAGGCCACGTGGCAGCCTCCCCAACTCAGACACGAGAGGAAACAGGTGGGAGACTACCCGGGCTCCCTCACTCAGACACGGGAGAAAACAGGTGCGAGGCCACGCAGCAGCCTCCCCCACTCAGAGATGGGAGGTAACAGGTGCAGGGCCACATGGGTTCCTTCACTCAGAGACAGGAGGAAACAGGCATGATTCCACATGGCAGCCTCTGCCACTCAGACGGGAGGTAACAGGCGTGAGGCCACACTGGCTCCTCGACTCAGAGACGGGAGGAAACAGGAATTTGGAGAACCAGGAGCCCTGGTGTGAGGCCACTTGCTGAGCTGCGAAAGCGGGGTTGCCCCCAGCACCCCTGGGCTCTGGCCCTCAGCAGAATTCCAGCTGGAAGCGGCTGCACACCCAGAGAGCCCTCCCTTCCCTGAGGCCTTCCCTTTCCTCGGGAACTCACCTCCTAATCCACTGCCCACCAGACTGGCCCATCCCAGAAGGACCTCCAGACGCAGAGGCCCAGGGAGAAGAAGGCCCAGCCCCTCTGGGGGGCTCTGGGTAAGAGCCATGAGCAGCCACAGGACAGTGGGCGCACTGGGGACTTACATTGCTGTCATAAACAGGAGTCCCTGGAGGGCCTGGGGGTCCTGGAGGCCCTGGGGGGCCGGGCATTCCCTGCGGGGAGGGCAGAGAGCTGTTAGGCTTATGGGCTGCCCGTCAGGCAGCAGGTGACAACAGGAGCAGTTCAGAAAATCAGAAAAATCAGAAAGCTGGCCGCCTCTACAGGCAGAAACGAGAAAGCAGCGGGTCACTTAGGCTACGACTCCCTGAGGACAGGAGCTGGCCCTGGCCCTGGCCCCACCTCACCCCACACCAGAGTCGTGCACAAACCTCCCTTGGAGGAGGGAAGAGGCCACTGTGTCTCAGGTAAAAGGTGACTGAAAATGCCCCACCCTGCTGACACCAGGAGACAAAGCTCTTAGATCCAACGACAGCACGGGGCACACCTGTGGGCTGAGCAGGAGAACCTCTGGCATGAGGGTGTGGAGGGCATGGGCCAGGCCCATGGACGCCCTGAGAAACCACGCTGGCCTGCTGTGTGTGTGTGTGTGTGTATGGGTGCACATGCGCATGAGAACCCACGATGCCCTGTTGTGTTTGTGTGTGTGTGTGTGTGTGTATGGGTGCACATGCACATGAGAACCCCTCGATGCCCTGTTGTGTGTGTGTGTGTGTGTGTGTGTGTGTATGGATGGGTGCACATGCGCATGAGAACTCACGATGCCCTGTTGTGTGTGTATGGATGGGTGCACATGCGTGCATATGTACGTCTGTAGGTGTGTGTGCACACATGTGTGTACGTGGCTGTGTCTGTGTGGACGCACACATGTGAATGTGCACGTGTTTGGGTGCATGTGCACGTGTGTTTATGTGTGTGCATGTGTGGATATGCATGTATCTGTACACGTGCAGTGTGTGTGTCCATCATGGAATGGGCTAGGGAGGGCTCACACTCATGTATATGGACACACGTGTACATGTGCACATGCTTATGAGTGTATATGCGTGTGCAGGTATTTTGATTGGTACATGCACGAATGCATGTGTATATGGGCACAGGTGCAGGAGCATGGGCATGTATGTGCATACATGCAGAGTGGGCACTCGTGTGTGTGCATGAGTGTGCATGGGTATGGCAGGACCAGTGCAGTATGGCCACATGGTAGGAGTTGCAGTGCCACAGGCTGTGGCCAGGCCATCCCCAGGCCCTGGTCTCCCCGCCACCCGGGCCGCCCCCTTCAGGGACACTCACCCTCATGCCAATTCCAAGGCTGGCGTCTCCCGGCTCCCCTTTCTCTCCTTTCAATCCGTTCATCCCGGGGCGACCCTGGGGTGGGGCACGGGTGGGAAGTGCTGGGCGCTGGGCATCACCAGCCAGGGTCCCACAGGGCAGCTGCATACCACCACACCAGGCCACGCCCGGCCCACGCTCAGCCTGGCACACTTCTAGCCCTCAGGCTGCCCCAGCCCTTCTCACTCCTCCTTCCTGCTCAAGGACTCTTTCAGGAGGAGGTGACTGATCCCAGCACTCCCAGGGCCACTTCCCTGTATCTCCCCCAGGGCCTCCTCCTGGGTCCTGGCTAGCCACGTCCAGGACAAGAGCTGTGCTCGGGCAGGGCTGGTTCTGGGGAGTGTGTCACCCCTCTGGGCCTGGACTGCTCCCCACCTGCCAGGTCCCATCTGCTGCCCCCACAGGAGACCCCAGGTCCTCACCGGCCGTCCAGGAAAGCCAATCTCTCCCTTGTGCCCAGGCCGTCCGTATGGGCCCTGTGGGAAGAAGGGAGCCGGGCTTAATGGAGCAGACCCCAGCCCTTATCCATGAGCCGGGGGGCCCCTGTCCACGAGCTGGTAAAGCAGAGGAGCCATGCAGAGCTCAGATGCCCTGAGCCACCCATCCACTCCGCTGCAGCCTCACACCAACACCTGCCCCAGATACTTTAAAGCTGCACTCGGGAGATGAGCCCTGGGCCGCACAGCAGAGCTGGGCTGTCCTTGGGGAACATCGTACCAGAGCTCAGTGCAAAGAAAACCAGGGGTCCACTTACCGGGGGTCCTCGGAAGCCCGGCTCTCCCTGAGCAAAACACAAGAAGGCAGTTAGGTGGCGGCTTGTGGCCCACGTGGCAGCCTCCCTGTGGCCCCTCTGGACGCATCGGGCAGACCCCGAGGCGCCAGCAGCTCTGGGGAGGGCGGGAGCTGCCGGTGGGGGGAGGTTCAGGATTGGGATTTGCGTCCAGGTTGGTGCAAGAATGGGGTGTGCCCGGAGCCCTGAAGCAGGGGCAGGGTTAGCGGGGTGCCCACGTAGTGTCCTAGGCCCCCGCTCAGATGCACAGCTGGGTGGGACAGTGGCGTTCTCGCTGGGCCTAGGGATCCTGTGTCTGAGGCCCACCCAAACACCCCAGAGGGCTCAGTGCTCCCTCGGAAAGTGGGGGAGCCTGTGCCCCACACCCCAAAGATCCAGGATCCTCCCCAGGACCCTCCCCCTGCTTCTCCAGGTGGCTGCCTGCTGGGGGCAGGGACCCAGGCACAAGGCCCTTGAGGAACTGACTCTGGGCTCTGCCCTGGGGCTGCAGAGAGGAAGGAGCAGCTGCCACCCATGGCTTCAGGGCCCCCAGGAAGAGGCTGGAGGGGCAGCCAGAAACCTGCCAAGGCTGAGATGGTGCAGGTTGGGGTCCTGCACCCCGCAGACCAGGCCCCAGGGAGGCGCCAGCTCAGAGCTGCAGCTGTTGAGAATCTCCCCTCAGCAGGGTGGGCTCAGGGGCAGGGAGAGGACAAGGGGCTGGCGGGCCGGCCCACCTGGGTGCAAGAGGGGAGGGGCCATGAGGGGCCAGGCCTGGATGCCGGAGCCCTGCCTGGGAGGGTCTCGTGGGTCAGGAGGGAGATCCTCGGCAAGACCCTTCCCAGTCCACAGCCCCCAGAAGCCCCCACGCCCCCACACTGGAAGGAGGTTGCCCGGCTTCACCTTGGCTCCTTTCTGGGCAGGGCCCAGGGCACTGCCATCGGGGCTGAAGATGCTGCCAGGCTCGCCCTTCTCACCCTGGAACGGCAGGAGGTCCGGCAGGGTCAGGCCAGTGCCTTCCCACAAAGCCTCACCCAGCACCCTGAAGGCAGGAGTCCTCAGCCGGGGAGCAGCCCGGGTCCTCTTGCAGGCGGGCGGCGACCACAGGGACAGCCCGAGCGGGGTGTACCCCTCACCGCAGAGGGTGGGGACTCCTGGATCCCCCCTGAAAGCGGTCACCTGGGCAGGCTGAGGCCACGCCCTGTGTCACAGAGGGGTTTGAGGGACGGTGCCTGAGCCCTTACCTTGAGTCCCGGGGAGCCTCGTTCGCCCTTAGAGCCCAGGTCGCCCTTGGGCCCCGCAGGTCCCTGAAATGGGGGCCAGGCAGGAGTGAGGCCCGAGCAGCTGCGTCTCCCCCATCCCCGATGGCTGCTCCACCTCCCCCGACAGCGCCCCGTGACGTGCCTGCCTTGTCAATCCCCACCAGGACCCCCTCGGCCCCGCCTCACTCCATACACTGCAGTCCTCTGCAGGTGAAAAAAGCTGCCTCGGCCTCGAGGGTGCCCACCCAGTGTGGGGCCTGCCAGGGCTCTTGCCAACATCCCGCTACCATTGCTTTCTCGGGGGCGGTGACTGTTGCAATCCCCCAGGCTTGACAAGGCCCACCCCAGCTGTATAGGCTGCTCTGTGCTACCAGGCGGAGACCCCTCCCCTGCAGGGAGGGCAGTGGGGGGCAGTGCTCAGCTCTGGCGCGAGGTTACTCACAGGGAAGCCTGCGAAGCCCGGCCGGCCCTGGGGAAAGGGGGACGGCGTCAGCTGGGGTCATCTCACACCTGCGCCACAGCCTGGGCCCCACCCAGCCTTGAACCCAGGTCCCCACAGGCACGTCTCTCAGAAGCCAGGCAGGCACGTACCTCGGATCCCGGCAAGCTCTGGATGGCTCCCTGTCCACCAGCCGGCAAAAAGAAATCGGAAGCAAAGAACCGCATTTAAAATTAAACCGGACCCTCACTGCGAGACTTACAGGGTCAGCAGAACAAAATGAAACATGAAACCCAGGAAAATGCCGCTTTCCGGTTTTCCTGGGCCGGGAGCATCCCTCCTGAGCAGACTCCCCTCGCTCAGAGCAGCCGGACGCGGACTCCAGACGCCCTAAGGGCCACGGCTCTCACTTCCACTTTGGTTTAAAACGCTCCTCCCTCTGCTAGAGGCTCCCGTGCTTGCCAGTGGAAGCAGCTCGGCCTACCGGGGGCTTTTCTGATGTTCTGATGACTTGACCGTCACATCCAAGTCCCTGTGGCCTCCGGGCTGCCCCCGCCTCAGGACGCCCATCCGGCTGCTCCTCACAAAGCCACACTGGGGAGGCTCTCCCACCTGTGCCCAACCCCACCCTCCTCTCCAGACTGTTGCGGTCCTACCTCCTAAGTGAGGGCCGGCAGCACAAGGGTAGGTAACTGTGGTGCCAGGGTCAGCTCTGCCCGGGCAGCCCATTCCACTGGCAGCCACAGAGAAGCAGGGATCTGAAGCCCTGTCTGCGCCCAGCTCTGCTCCCTGGGCCGTGCATTTGCCCGGGCTCAGCTTCCTGCCTAGACTCGGGGCTTGGGGCCGCCGCTGCATTCCATGTGGCAGGGCTGGGCAGGGTCGTGTCTGCCTGTGAGGCCAGGGTGGCACAGAAACCAGTGGGACACGCTGCTGGCCGGCACAGAGGGTGCGGCTGAGAGTCCTGATGGACGGGCCTCGGTGAAGAGGAAGGTTCCAGAACTGACACAGCCTTCACCAGAGGGCCAGGGGCATGTCTGCTGCTTCTGATGGGGCAGCTGGAGGACTACGTGCAGCCTCAGGGCCACAGTGTCAAGGACACAGGGACTGACCCGATGGGACCCTTGGAGGTAGAAACACTCGCCTCCCCACCCCTGGGGCGTCTCTGACTCAGGGCCTCGGCAGCCCCCACCGTGGAGTCGGAGTGTGGCCTGGAGTTTAGGGCTGGCCTGCCCTGTGGGCTGGGGGGGGTTCGGGAAGGGATCTCTGCACCCACTGGGAGGTCTGGACAGATCGGGTGCCCACCCATGCAGCATCCTTACGTCCTGCTCCGACACGTAGACCACAGGCCCCGGGGGTCCGGGGGGGCCGGGGAGGCCAGGCTGCCCGACTCCGTCCTTCCCTGGATCTCCCTGGAAGAAGATGCCACGTGTCCAGCATTTCGTCTCAGCCACTCTGGCCAAGACCCCAGAGCCACCCAGCTCTGGAGGGGGTGCCCAGAGCCCACGAGGGGTGAGGAGGGCACAGGGGGGTGGACTGCAGTCTTGGACTCCAGGCAGGGCAGGGAGATGGCTGAGCTGCACACGCCGCCCCTGCCTGAAAGCCACCCCTGCCGACTTGAGGGTCTTTGTCCTGAGTCTCTGAGGCCACATGGGCAGCAGGGGTACGGACCTGGGGGCAGCTGATGCCAAACCTTCGGGATGTCCCAGCACCTCCCATCCCCATCCACCCGCCCAGGGACACTCACCTTTTCTCCCCGGCTGCCTCTGTCTCCCTTTGGCCCCTGAAGAGACAGGAAAGAAATGGTACATCATAAACAGAAACAGGAGCCCCTGTCCAGGAGCCCCCAGGCTCCCACAAGGGATGACTGTGGATGAAGACGTGGAGTTCTTTATTTCCAGATCGGGAGGGGCCTGGGAGGGAGGCAGCCAGCGAAAGCCCTGACGGAAATGTGCACTTGGATCCTGGCGCTCAGAGACCCCGAGGGAACACGGAGGCCCAGGGCCCGGGGGACACACCTCCCGCCAGCTTTCAACTTGGTGTGGTGCCTTTGGGGCTCCACGCCTTCGCACCCCGGGGCCACCAAGGCCGCTCACCTGGGGCCCGGCAGTGCCCTCTCTGCCGGGGAGGCCGGGGAACCCGGGAGCTCCGTCTGCTCCAACTTCTCCCTGAAAGGGACACATGGAGGATACAGGGTGTTGGCCACACACCCAGGGCTGCAAGGACCCTCACGAGGAGTCTGGGAAAGCCCTGGACGTGGTAATGGCCTGGACTTCTCTCTTTCACCCCTGTGGGCCTAAGCAGGGGCTGTGGAGGAACGGAGTGCGGAAGGGGGGAAGGGGGAGGCAGGAGGAGGGAGGAGTTGAGGGAGGGGAAAGTTGAGGGACGAAGAAGTGGGGAAAGTTGGGGGAGGGGGAAGTGAGGAAGGGGAAATGGGGAAGGAGGAAGTGGGGGAGAGGGAAGGTGAGGGAGGGGAAGTAGAGGGGAAGTGAGGGGGAAGTGGGGGAGAAGTCTGGGAGGGGGAAGTGGGAGGAGGAGGAAGTAGAGGAAGGGGAAGTTGGGGAGTGGGAAGTGGGGGAAAAGGCGGGAGAAGCAGGAGGCTGGTGGCAGGGGCGGAGGGGGCCTGCACAGTCAGGCAGCTGGGACGGAGGAAGGTTGTGTCCCTGACGCAGTCAAACCTGGAGGTGCCCTAGGGTTGGGTGCCCTGCATGTGGGTGTCCTGGCGGGTTTGCCTTTGAAACTGGCACGTCTTCAATTATAAAGAAACGACGGTGGGAGGAAGAGCAGGGGAGGCAGCCCCGAGCCAACCTCTGCAGGCGTCTGCCTGGGCTCCCTGCCCCTGCCTGGCCACGTCTCTGAGCCCCAGCATCGTGCTTACCTTCGCCCCCGGTGGCCCAGGCATGCCAGGATCCCCCTAAGTGGATAAAGGGTCTCGTGAGCACCTACCGGGGCCAGCCCAGCTCCCCAGGCAGCGTCCAACCCGGGGGAAGGGAAGGGTGAGTGACCCAGGATGCCTCTCACACCCCTCCCCCAGGCCAGACTTGTGCAGGGACCCCGTGGCCCACGGTGGCACCGGATCTGGTCTGCAGTGGAGCCTGGGGGTATATTCCATCCCTGGGACTCCAAGCAGAACCCTACTGAGATGACCTCACTTTTACAATTTAAGAAAGTGAACACAGAGCCCTTCCAAAGAGTCAGCCTTTTGAAATGTCCAATGTCTTGCAAATGAAAGTAGAGCATTCTCAAAGGAGCGGGCGCCAGGGCAGGGCTGGTGACAAGTGAGAGTCCAGCCGCAGGATGGGCCCATGCGCCCTGGGCCCCTTGCCACCAAGCAGAGGATGTTTTGATGAGCGCACAGCTGGGTGAAACGCGGCTGCTGCCCAGGGCCCAGGCGGGGTGGGGTCTTTGGGGCAGGCTAGGGGCTGCTGTCTTCCAGGAACAGGGGAGCAGAGGACAAACTCCCGAGTCCTCCAGGGTCACCACACCTCTGGCCCTGAGCCCAGGAGCCCACCTGTTCCTAAGGCTGAGATGAGGACCCTGTGTTCGTCCCGAGTCCCTCTTTCAGCCCAAGTCAGAGAGTTTGCTTCAGGAGTGTGAACCCCGGAATCCTGACTCGTGGGCTTCGGAGAGAGAATGGGACAACATTCCTTAACACTGGAGGTCCCAATAGGGTTGTGTGTGATCATTTCCCCGTTCAGCTTTTGTGCCGTATTTTGCAAATTTCCCGTGACGAATTCATCCTACATCTGCCAGGCCCTGTCTCCCCAACCCCAGGGTGCCGAGGCCAGGGTCAAGCCAGCGACCACGCAAGCCCACGCTCCGCCATCACTGACCTTGAGTCCTGGCAGGCCCGGGCGTCCCTGTGAGGGCAGAGGAGACGTTAGTGCAGCTGCAGGCCCTGTGGTGAGATGCTCACCCCACAAAAAAGCCGGCTGGTAACAGTCAAGACTTAAAATTCCGTGTGTGAAAGGAAAGGTGCTAGGTTAAAAGCGTGAAGCCCAGCTAACTTACCATGGAATCAGTTAGTTTCTGCCCAACTGCAATTTCTCATTCATTTTTCTCCGAGTGAGAAATGTGTCCCGACCACCCCTGCTCTCAACAGGCTGAGTCTCTGAGCGTGAAGCTGGACGCTGTGGCTTCAGCCACCCCACGTCTCAGGCAGGGGCTGTGGCGCCTGCGGGCTCCCCTGTGCTGGCACCGCGTCGTGGAGGGGACAGCAGGGGCGGGGGAGGAAGGAGCAGCCGGCCCCTGGGTGTGCCCCGACACATGAGTTGTCTGAGCGAAGTTATTTGGGGATTTTGGTCACTCCTGCTGGCCCTAACCCTGACCAGTATATATACTGACAGTAGAGCATGGTGGAAATGTCACAGGAATTTCAGATTCTACTCAGGCCAAACATTTGTCATTTCCCAAAACTGGGCCACAAAAAGAATGTGATGACTTGAATTCCCCCGGAAAGTCCTGTCCTTCAAGGCGTGGTGGCCCCGCTCCTCCATCCTGACCACCCACCACGTCTCCCACTTTGCAGACCAGGCCCTCGCCCCGTGATTTAGTTCAACGAAGGGGCATCTCCAGAGTGAGGGTGGCTGGCACAGTGCCCTGACATGCGGCCTCACGGCTCTACAGGGCAGCTTCCGGCCCCAGGCAAGGCTGGCCACTCAAAGGGACACTCTTCTGCCCCAGGCAACACCCCCTCGCCCCTCACAGCCGGCCACGCCCAGCTCATGGCAGTACCTGCGGCCCATCAGCGCCTCGGGCTGTTGACCAGAAGGGCCCTCCGGAGCCTTCCATGTCATCCTGGAGGAGCACAAGACACTCGTGGGCCCATGTCCCGTCTTAGGGAAGGACCCCTCCCTGGGGCCAGCACTGCACAAGAGCAGGTCAGGCCATTCTTCAGGGCCATGGTGGCCTGGGCAGCCGCCATTCTTGGACAGAGACTGTCCACCTGGTGGCAGGGCCTGGGCGGGGACCCCCGAGGCCGCCTGTCTGGGGTCAACTTATTTGCTCTTGGTTAGTGTAAGGGTGCCGGGCGTGGCTGGGCCGAGTTCCCCAGGAGCAGCCCCTCAGCACGGCAGGGCACGGGCGGGAGATGGAGCCCCCACGGGGAAGACAGAATCACAGGCTGGGGTAACGCCAGTGAGGCTGCCGCCAGGGACGTGCTGCTCTGTGAGTGCGATGCCAGGGGCAGTAAGGGTGGGGCACGGGCAGCCCCCGGCTCTCCGGGAGTCAGGTGCAGGTGGTACTCACAAATCCAGCGGGGAGTCCTGGTCCTGGCGGCCCGGGGGGCCCGGGGGGGCCTGGAGGTCCAGCGGGTCCAGGGGCTCCTTCGAAGCCGCTCTCCCCGCGAGCACCAGCAGGACCGGGGTCTCCCTTGCTCCCCTGCGTGGGGTGAGGAGAGCGTGTCAGGGCCCAGCCCAGCCCCCACTGGCCCTGCAACCCTAGAGCAGACACATTTTCTTATGATGCCTGCTCGACACCTGCAAATCCAAAGGTGAGTAACGCCCTGCCAAGCAATGAAGGCCAACAGCAAACAGCAGCCTTCCTCCCAAGTTCATGGCGAGATTTCAGCCACTTAGAGACACAGCTGAGGACAGTGGCCTTCCTCCCGAGTTCACGTGATTTCAGCCACTTAGAGACACAGCTGAAGACAAAGCCACAGACTCTGAGCTTGGTCAGGTCGGGCGCACGTGCACGGCGGGGGTCGCACACGGTGCCTTCGTTACCTCTAGGCCTGGCTCCAGGGCAGGCGGGGCAACTATGGCAGGCGAGGGGAGGAGAGCGGAGAGGAGGCTCAGGACCTGGTCCCACCAGGGGCGAGGGTGGACACAGGCTTTGCGGTGACTCTATTAGTCTTAAGGCCATGAGAAGCAGGAGACCATGAGGTGTATATCCATCTAAGTGGCTGAAATCGTGCCGTGAACTCAGGAGGAAGGCTGCTGTCCTCAGCTGTGTCTCTTAAGTGGCTGAAATGGTGTCATGAACTCGGGAGGAAGGCCCCAGTCACCCCGAGTTCGAGGGACTTAGGTGCCTGGTCAGAGCCAGGTGCAAGGAAGTGGGGCCGGGGACTCGAGGCAGAGAGGACCCAGGGCAGGGGTCCCGCTGTGACGTGGCCCAGCGGCACCATCCCCCTCATCACAGCCACACACTCCCTGAGCCTCGGTTTCCTCAGCTGTAGACAGAGAGGCCCAGGGTTCCTTCCTGGGCTTGGGACAGAGCCGAATGAGACAGCGTGAGCCCAGTGCTGCCTGCAACTAGGGTAGGAATTCCACCGCTCCCTTGATGTGGTCACAGCCCAGCTGGAGGTAGGAAGCCCCCTCAGTGGGGAAGGATCCTTCCTGCTTCCCACGTCCTCACGGGGGCCGGGCCTCCGAGCCGGGGCTTCCCCTCCTGCACCCGCCAATTCGATCCCGAGTGGCCCATCTCCTCTCTTCTAGGGCTGGGTCTCACTGTTGGGTTGGGCACCCACTGCTCTAAGGTCTTACAGATGGTGACATCTCCTGCCCACTCACCAAGGGCTAACTTTATCAGAATCTTACAGTTTACTCCCTGGCTTTAATCTATTTTAGTGCTGGCATCCTTTTGTTGTCTTTAAAGGTCTCGTATAATTTCTTTTTTCTTTTTAGACGCAGGGGCTTGCTCTGTTGCCCAGGCTACAGAATCGTAGCTCACTATAGCCTTGAACTCCTCCCGCCTCAGCCTCCCAAAGAGCTGGGATTACAGGTGTGAGCCACTGTGCCCAGCTTCATCTAATTTTTGATCTTTAAAAAGTGCCCATAAAAAAGTTTGCTTAGGCTGGGTGCCGTGGCTCATGCCTGTAATCCCAGCACTTTGGGAGGCCGAGGCAGGAGAATCACTTGAACCTCAGAGGCAGAGGTTGCAGTGAGCTGAGATCACACCACTGCACTCCAGTTTGGGTGACAGAGTGAGATTTCGTCTCCAAAAAAAGATTTGTTGAAAACCTCTAACTTCATTCCCTTTTTCTATGTTTTAAATTGTTTACAATTAGGTTGTAGGGTTCTAGAATTCTCATTCATGTTACTTGAGATTTTTGCTTTTTTAAAGCTTGCATTATTTTCATACATGCGTGTCTAATTTTGGTGATTTTAAACCTGATCAAAATACTTCGCCCCTGCTTAACTCAAAGCCTACATGCGTACGTGAATGTGCACACACTAAATACGTGCATGTGCACATCATACATACGTGTGTGCACGCACATATGCTAGAGATGTGTGTGCGTGTGTGCTAGAAATACCTGTGGGCACATACCGAGATACACGTATGCACATGTGCACATATGCTAGATACGTGTGCATACACACTAGATACATGTATGGACGTGCTATGCATATACAGTACGTAAGTGTGTGCACATATGCTGGAGATACGTGTATGTGTGTGCACATATCCAGGAGATGCATGTGTGCACACAGGCTACATATGTGTGTGTATATCTGGGCAGCTGCCCATGTTCCTCAGCCCCTCT
Source organism: Alouatta palliata (assembly GCA_004027835.1). NCBI lineage: Eukaryota > Metazoa > Chordata > Mammalia > Primates > Atelidae > Alouatta > Alouatta palliata. Next base: position 14,027 of record PVKV010028454.1, read on the forward strand.
GGGCTCTCACCTGACTCCCAGCTGTCCTCTTCCTTACCCCTCTCCCCACTGGCCTTCCTTCCCTCCTCACTCCCAGCCTAGAGCTTGGCCTCACTCTGGGGGAAGTTCCCCGTTAGTGCCCACCCGTCCAGCCCAAGGAGGGGAGCTCCTGATGTTGTGAACATGATTCGAGTGGGCAGCCCCCAGAGGCCTGGATCCTTGAGGGGACCTCCAGGGGGGTGGGTGCTGGTGGGGTCGGCATGGACCCTGACTCGAGGCCGCAGCCCGGCTCCCAGCCCCTCCTCTGCAGGGTTCCGGCTCCTCCAGCTCCTCTCCCGCAGAACAGGAGGAGGAAGTGGGTCGTTGTAGGGGTGTCAGATAAGCTGTCTGGTCCAACGAGGCCATGACCCAGACCTCAGGCTGCCCGAAGGAAGGCTGGGTCCATGTGAGAGCAGCAGCCCTGAGTCCAGAGGGTCTGAGCAGACTCTGGGCCAGGCCAGGGCCCCCAAAGACACCCTGGCTGCCTTCAGCGCTCCCTCCAAGTACCCCTAGATGCGCCTGAGAGTGCAAGACAGGCAGGGAGGGGGCTCCCCTGTGGGAGGATGTTGGGTCCCCAGCTCAGGGCCCCTCTGAGGCCGCAGGCAGCCTTTCCAACTACAGTGGCCCAGCCCCTCCTCCTGAGATCCTGGGAGCTGCTTTATTTGGCATGCGTCACGGGGAGCTTGTTTCCACCTCTGCCCTCACTTCACCAGCCGACCATGGCTTGATGAAAGCCACCTCCCAAGAGTGACAGAGGCCACTGCCAGCGACTCCAGCAGGATGAATGGCAGGAGTGGGGGTTAAGGCCGACCCCGGGAGTGCTCACTCCCTCTCCCGCGGGGCCAGGGGGCATGGCAACTGAGCGGGCAGGTCCAGGGGTTGCGGGATTGGGGACCGGTGTGCTGGGTGTTCTGGTTGTACCTTAAGTCCTGGGGCGCCTGCTTCACCCTGTGTGGAAAAGAGCAGGATTACGACAAAATCAGACCCGCAGCACAGCAGGCAGAGGAGGGCGCGTCGCCCTGCCAGGAACTGTGCCCTGACCCCGGCTCCCTGCTTTGCCGCCTGCCTGTGCTGGCTTAATAGTTTCCGCGGCTGTTGCTGCCATCATCCCCCTTTCTGCTGTGGTTGGGGTCCTGAAGGGAAGCCAAGCCTGATCCCAGTGCTGGACCCGGCTCCACGGGGGGCCTGGACGCCTCCCGCTTGGAGGGCCCTTCGGCTCAGCCACAGGCTCCGAGCAGCGAGGGGCATTTACAGCAAGTGGCCCCTGCTCAGCCCAAAGCAGCACAGCTCTCTCCTGAGGTCACGCAGGGGGCCACATGCAGGTGCTTCCCGCCGGGTCCACCCACAGACTCCCGGGGCCCCCACTTCTTGTCACTCCGACAGAGGCTCATCCACTGCCACTGTAACCACCATGGAAGCTTGGAGGAAGATCTGGGATCCCGCAGGGGGCCCGCGTTCTCAAAACCTGTGAGTCCAGTCATCATCACAGGGTCCTGAATTTCTACCCAAGCCGCAGCCGGCCAGGTCAGGGCGACCTCCAGAGCCCGAGACCCCAGGCTGCGGCGCTGAGATGGGGAGGCTGCTCCTGGCCTTTCCCCTTCACAGACGTTACCAGGCACCCCTGGACCCCGAGGGCTCGGTCACCCACATGGTGTGTCACTGGGCCCCATTCACCCCAGACTCGAGGGAGACTTACGAGACTGCCTTTCTGCCCAGTCCTTCCTGGGGGCCCCTCTTTTCCTGGAGGGCCTGGGGGTCCCTGGGGGAGGGCAAAGCAGAGTGTGTCTTGCTGGCATTCAGCCACCGAAAAGATTTCTGGGTTAACAGATCATCTGGGCTTCCACAGGCTTCCTGAAGCCAGGACACAGAACGTTCCCCAGACACAGGGCCAGAGTCCCAGGGCTCAAGGGAGACCCCAGTGCGTGTGCAGCCCGCAGTGCCACAGCCACGCTGGCAGGATGAGACAGCAGGGCTGACAGCCCCACGCTGGGAGGCACTCTGTCACACACCGGGTTGGGTAACCGCTACCCTCTCCGAGAGGCCGTCTGACCGCAGGTATGAATATGAATTAGGCAAGTTCCTGAAGCCCAAACTACCCCTTACAGTTGATCCTGGGGAGCGCCTGCCATGCGGCACCAGATGGTGCAGGAGGCCTCAGAACCGACAGGGACGGCCAATACCCATCGGCAGGGTGGGCTGGCTCAGGTGGGGACCGTCCCAGAGCAGGAGCACGCCACGGGTGGCCTCACTCCACACTCCCTGTTCTATGCATCATGACATGCTACCAAGTGACCCCAGGCCACGGGACACCAGTGCAGCGTGACCCAATCACACAGCCACCTCTGTGGGCGCTGCTTGAAACGCGCCCCAGAGCTGCTGCGGACCCTGCCACAGGGCCCTGAGACCCCATGAGCTTTGCTGGCCAAGCAGGCTCCTCCCACCTCTGGGCCTCCAGAGGTGCTGACCGCACCCCTCCCACCCCCACCTGTGGGAATCGCTCATGGAGACACTCTCTGTGTGGTCTGTGGACCCACAGGGCCAGAGAGGTGGGAAGCCTTGCTTGCGGTCACCCTTGGTCAGCACCCCCTGAACCACAGAGTGGCCACTCAGGTGCCTCTGCATGGCCCAGGGCGGCCCAGTCAGCAGCCACCCGCCAGCTCCAAGAGGAGACAAGGTGAGAGGAGGCGAGGACTGGGGTGCCCGGTGGTAGGGCAGGGGCCCCCACTCCCAGCAGACAGGGCCCCCGACACTGATGGGGGCAGGACTTACCGGGAGGCCAGGAATCCCAGGGGGACCCTCCCGCCCAGGCACACCAGGAAGACCTGCAGGTCCTGGGACGTCGGAGCTGTTCATCCCAAAGCGGCCAGGCTCACCGGGCAGGCCTGGGACACCGGGGGGGCCGGGGGGGCCGGGGAAGCCTCGAGGACCCTGGACGTGGCAAACACAGATGGTCACGGCCCATGTGGCACCCACCAGGGATGACCACCACTCCCAAACTGGGTGTGGTCCCGAACCCCTATAGGACCCCAGCTGAATCTTGGGGGTCTGCAGCCTGTTCCTTGCTTGCACAGACACTGGCCAAGGGCCACTCACCCGCAGGGCCTCCAGATCACCACCAAAGCCAGACCCCTCCATGTCAATGAAAGTCTGCAGGAAAGAGCAGGGAGACGTGGTACCCAGAGTCCGGCCCCCCACATGGCTCATGCCTCCCCGCCAGCCAGGCCTACTCCCGCCACCACCCCGCGCGCCACTAGGCCTACTCCCATCCCCCACAACCTGGCCTATTCCTGTCCCCTGCGTGGCCTACTACCGGCCCTGCCCTGCAAACTGCATATCAAACTGTTTCTTCCAGGAGCTGAGAAACCACTGCCCCTCCGCTGCCCCCAGAGAAGCTGAGGACAGGTAGGCAAGGGCTCCCACCACACCTGTGACCCCTCAGCTCAGCTGAGACCCCACATAAGCCCGAGGGTGGAGCTGATGCACCTGGACCAGATGCCCCCCAGAGGCAGTGCACACTTTTGAGAAGGGCAGACCCTGGGTCACAGGAAGCCAGGGGTGGGACTCACCAGCTTGTCGTGTCTGAAAGAGGGTCCTGGGGGTCCCGGAGGCCCTCGGGGTCCTGGGGGCCCTCTCACTCCAACCCCGGGGTCGCCCTGGGAACACAAGACAAGCCCATCACACCCTGAACATGGGCAGCCCCCCACCTCTGGCCAAGGGCCAACACAGAAAGGGGCCCCACCCAGCTTCAAAGACTCACCTTGTCGCCCTTGGGGCCCATGTCCCCTGGGGTCCCGGGGAAGCCCTGCGGCCCAGTGTTGCCCTGGAAGATAGCAGCCAGGGGCCCTGTCAGAGGAGGCATCGCCATGGGCCACAACCTGGCACCCTCTGTGCTCCTCCCCCAAGCAGGGGACCAACAGGAGCTGAGCCCTTCAGGGGAGTCCCCAGGGTCTGGAAGGTAGGAGGGCGCCAGGCACATAGAGCAGCCCCCGCTTAAGCCCATCTGGCCAGCCGCCTGGGGGGAGCCAAGGGAACAGCCCTCCGGAGGACATGGTGAGTCCCCGACGGCCTCCACAGTGTCTGGTGCTTAGGCTGTTCATATGTGTGTGCATGTGGTGGGTGTGCTGTGTGTGTGAGGGGTGTGGTGTGTGATGTGTGTAATGCAGGGTGTGTACATGTGTGTAGTGGTGTATGGTGTGTATGCAAGTGGGGCATGTGTGGAGTGTGAGGGGTGTGGTGTGTGAATGTGTGATGTGTGTAATGCAGGGTGTGTGATGTGTGTAGTGTGCGCACACATTTGTGTGTGTGTGCATGTGTGTCTGCGTGTGGTGTGGTGGGGGAGTTGTGGACAGAGCACCTGTGTGTCTGCTACACAGGTTAGCAGGTGAGGGCCCTGTACCTAAGTGAAGGTCAGTGTTTTGAACCGTCCAATGAGCGTGACAAAGGCAGGCCGGGCTCGCTGTGCGTATGGGGAGGTCTGAGAGCGAGCCTGCTGCTGAACCACGTGGCTCCCGCACCACACACACTCACACGTGTGCATACCGCTGCGGAGGGTGGGCCCAGCCGCCTGCCCTGCTTATCTGCCGTAACCCTCGTCGCAGGCAGCCTGGCCACGGGGTCGGGAATGACTGTTCGGTGGCAGCAGGCAATGCCCCCACCCCTTCAGACCCTCGAGACTGTTTTTCACCTCCTGTCCGGCCTTAGCGACCGCCCCACTTCCTGCCGCGTGTTACCATTTGCTGGCCAGGCTGTCCCCGGGTCTCTATTCGCTGGTTATTTCACTATGCTTCTTGGAAGCAGGGTTGCTGATTTTTAAAATCCCAACCGAGTATTTTGAGATGGAAGCTCTGACTCTGTCCCCGGCCGCTCCGAGGGTCTCTCCTGTCTCACCACCCCCCCACCCCCGCCCACTTCTTCTTTGCTGTGCGTTTTCCCTCTGAGGGTTTGGAAGCTCTGCTTTTCCTTATTCCTCTTTTTCCTGGTAGTTGTGGCCTAAACATCTCAACGCAAACGGGTAACTGCCTGTTGCCCATCAATAAACTCATCTTTTCTTTCAAGTTTCATTTTCAAAATGGTTTTGCTGTGCAGTCGCCTCACTGGGTCACGTTTAAAGAGTGGCATCGGTGGCAAAGCCCCGAGGTCTACGCAAACCTCACAGATCACACGGGGTCAGAAAGAAAACCAGACTCACCGGCTTCCCATCCTCACCGGGGTCACCCTGAGTGTGAAAGAGAAGCCATTAGCGACGGTAAATGACACCTCCTGCCCACCCAGAATCTGCACGTGGAAATGCACCCCATGCTCGAAGTCCCCATGAGGTGGCAAAGACACCTTCCCCCGACAACCCGGCCCCTGCACCAGGAGCCTCCTCACACCTACAAGGGCTGTGTCTGAGCAGCTCTGCCTCCCACCCGACCACCTCCTGGCACCAACCCCGAGCAGTGCGGGGTCCCAGGGTCTCCAGCGTCCCAACGATGCTGCTGACCTGCCCCATCCCAGCCCATTCCACTCCCTCGCCAGCCACAGCCTCCCCTCTTCCTGCCCAAGCCCCACCTCCAGATGGGCCGGACTGGGGGGTGCGAGGACTCACCGGCTCGCCGTCCCTTCCCGGGCTGCCATCCTTGCCCGGCGGCCCCGGGGGTCCTTGTGGTCCAGGGACAGGTTGCAATGCTGGGCCTGCAGGACCCTGGGGACTGACCGGGCACGGAGGACCCGGGGGACCGGGGATGCATGGGGAACCTGGAGGGCCTGCCTGCCCAGGCAGGCCTGGAACACCTGGCTCCCCCTTCTGCCCCTTCAGGCCGCCCTGGGAATAAAAAGAACACAAGGGCTGGGGCTGGGGTGGGGCTCACACACCTGACGGCATGCCCCGCTGTGCCCGCCACAGTCCCGGGCTGGGCTCTGCTTCCGGTGGTGGACATGCAGGGTGGACGCATGCTGGCACTGTGTGCTGGGCACAGAGGGGGCACAGGCACAGAGGGGCTCCGTCAGGCTCACCAGCGAGTGGCCCGAAACGCCGCAGGGGCTCTGGTTCAGGACGGCTCAAGGGTGCAGGGAGTGGCCTTACCTCTTTCATGAGGCTGCCTGGGGTCCAGACACTCCTGTCCCACGTGGAGATGGAATCTGAGCCAGGAAGCGTCTGAGCTGGAAAGAGAAGCAGAGTTGGCCACGGCCAGGTCCCCCAGGTGCCCCCAGCTCTGCTCTCGGCCCCACTGGGTGCCCCCGGTCAGATCCCCAGCCTGAAGCTGCACTCCCCGAAGCTCTGGCTCCCAGGCACAGGCAACAGGGAGAGAGAATTTAAAATCAGCAGTAAGGCCGGTGTGGCCATCTAAGCTGACAACAGCTGAAGCCTGGGAGATGCTTCCTGAATATGTTACAGGAGACCCAGCCCCCCAAATTCCTTACCACCCAGCATGCATTCCCCTTCTCCTTCTTTCCCTCTTAACTTGTAATTAAAAATGAAAACCCACAGAAATCCTGCAAGAGAAGCACAGCGAACACCCAGCACCTGTACCCAGAACCACCATCAGGGCCTCAGCATCTCCCCACCTGCCTCACACACACACGCGCGCATGCGTGCACACACACTACACATACCACATACATGCACATTCCACACATCACACACACTACACGTAATATACACACACATCACATACACATTATACACATCATACCACACACACTGCACATAATATACACACACCACACATGCACATTACACACATCACACCACACACTCACACTACACATAATATGCACACCACACACACGCATATCACACCACACTCACACTACACATACACACACCACACATGCACATTACACGCATCACACCACACTGACACTACACATAATATACACACATCACATACACGTTACACACATCATGCCACACACTACACATAATATACACACACCACACACATATACACTACACACATCACACCACACACACACTACACATACTATACATGCATCACACACAGTACACACCACACATACATGTGCCACACACTACACACACATGAACCATACACATCACACTACACACACCACATATCACACACACACCTCACAAACCATCACACAAACACGTTACCACACTCACACATGCACCATACCCCCCCATACCACACACATTCACACCACATCCAGAAAAGAGCTTACCTTCTAATGATGGCACCGTGGTCTGTTCCTCGTTTTCTTCAGTTCTGGAATCTTCCATGCTGCTGCCTCCAGCCAAGGGTGGAGCGGTGACCGGGGGTGGTGTGGGAAGCCTGGGTTTTAGGGCTGCACCCTGGCAGAGGAGAGGAGAGGCAGCCTGTTATTCAGCTGCAGATGCCCAGTGGAGACTTGCTTGGTATGTGAAACGAAATACTTAAGATTGCAAAAAGATGAAAATCCTCTAAAACAGGACGGTCGGGGAAGCTCCAGGCTGCGGGCAAGGTGCTTCCTGCCATGGGCTGCGGCCGCCCGTGGGTTCCTGGCTTCCCAGGGTCCCAGATCGCGCCTGCCATGGCGGGAGGGCTGAGTCCACCATCGCCGCAGAAGCCCCCTGGCGCCTGACAGGCCACACCGAGAAGCGTGGAGGGATGGGGGAGTGGAAGGCCAAGGTCGCCTCAAGGCCGAGGAATGTGCAGGGTCGGGACCTCGTTCTAAAGGAACGTCCTCTGGCCAGAGACACGCAGCAGCCGGGCGGGAGCGGGGCCTGCCCTGGGCTTGGAGTGCGTGCCCAGCCAGCGCCGGTTTCCAGCCGGGAATTTGCCTTCATGGTGTCGAGTGAGCTCTTGGAGCCTCCACGCCTGTGCACGTGCGCACCCACTGCTGGGAGGGGCTCTGGGACCCTGCAGGGTCCACGCCTGTGCACACGTGCGCACCCTGCTGCTGGGAAGGGCTCCGGGACCCTGCAGGGTAGGCTGGCCTTGCCAGCTACTCACCGTCTCCACCCTGAGAAGCTCCCCGGCGTCCCCGAGCCCGCTGCCGAAGTCTCCGGATGCCTGAGGGGTTTGAAAAGGGAAGGAGGAGACATGGCGGCCAGGCCCGGACCTCAGCAGGCCTGGGAAGCAAAGGAGGCTTCTCTCGCCTCCGCCTGGCCCCTTCCCGCCTCACCCCTGCCCAATCCAGCCCTCCCGGCGCTCGTGCAGGGGCTGCTGGGGTGGGCATGCTGGCCCTCCCTGCCCGGGCACCATCTGGGCTTCAGTGAGTCACGTCCAATCAGGTTGAGGACAGTGACGCTTCCGAAAGTGCCTTGGCTGCCGGTCAGACACACAGAGGCGGGGGACACGGGCCTCTCCTCCGACCGGAGCCCTGCCCTGGAGGAGGCCGTGCCACAGACGTGCCCCCACAGGGTTCCCTGGCGCAGGCCCCACTGGGCCAGGCCCGGGCCAAACGCACGCCAAGCCGGCCAGACGCTTCTAACTTCATGAAAATCCAGAGGAGAAACATCCTCAGGGCCCACTAATGACCCGTGAGGGGAAGGTAAGCCACGGAAGGGGTGACGAAGCCCACGCCTCAGCGACCCCCAGCACCCAGCAAGCCGCATCAGGCAGCAGCCTTGTCACAGCCGCCATGTAAACAAGCTGGCATCTTCTGGCATGTTCCAGGTAAAAACAACAGAATTATCGGGCGAAATATAGAAAAAAAAACATGAAAGTAACACGGATATATGCATGCTACCCACAGCCCAGCCACGCTGTGTCCTGCCCACGCTGCCTAGGAGGGAGGCTGTGGGTCCATGTCCATGCGGGCACGTCGTGACCTGGGACCCGAATGAGAATTCCCTGCAGTTCCTCACACCTTCTGGGACTGGCGGAGTCTCCCCTTAGGTACCATGTGATTCTGCACACCCCACCAACACACACACCACACACAAATACAGAGACACACACCATGCAGACATGCAGACACAACACACAAGACAGGGACACCACATACAAACACACTTGCACACACACACACACACACACACACACTCACACACACTCTCTCACACACATACACAGCCCTTGGCCCTGATCCCCTGCGTCCCAGAGGTGGAGGGAGCCCCCTGCCCGGGCCCTGGCCTCACTCACCCCATCCGAGTCATCGTCCTCCTCGTCCAGGCAGTGTACCTGGGGGTCCCCACGCACCTTCAGCTCGGCGATCATCCCCTAAACGCAGAGAGAGAAAGGGGTCACCAGCAGTCCTGAGGCAGCCACAGGAAACCCGGCACTGCCTGAGCCCCAGATTTCAGTGGGCGCACAGAGGGCAGGGGAGTCTCGGAGAGGGACGGGGTCTAGGGCAGCCTCCCTGGGGGTGTGGTGCCCCTCATGGCGGGAAGACGTCCTGGGCGCTTTTGTGTGGAAGGCACCCGGCTGGGCGGAGGCTGCTGCCTCAGACTCGGTGCGTTCAAGGCGGCCAATGGGCCACCCAAGTGCTAAGGGCTTAGAACCACAGCAGGCGTGGCTCCGTCCAAGGCCTGGGAGGGTGTGGGTTCCAGCGGTGGCAGGTCAAGTCCTGGGAGGTTTACACATGAGCCAGGCGGCCTCGTTCCCCGACTTGGACAACCAAGTCAGCGTCGCAGCTTTCCTTTCTTTGAACGTCACCATTTCATAGAAAACCAAACCCGGAATTCCGCCAAGGACCAAAACACCGCAGACATTGACGGGAGTTTCCTGGACCTCTGCACCCAATCGTCCAGAGCCGATCTCACCCACCCACCCGCTCACGGCTCCCCCCAGCATTCCCAGTCCTGGGCTGAGCGCCAGGGTGCCAGCCCCTACCCTCTCTGGTCCTGGCGTGGCCGGGGGTATGGGGCAGTTCCCGGGACCCCGTGAGACACAGGATGGGGACACTGGGCAGGGGCACAGGAGCACGCAACATCCTCAACCTCATGTGACCCATCTGCCCGAGGGAGAGGATGCAGGGAGGAGCTTCGGTGGGAAGAAGGGCTGCCACGTGGGAGCCACGCCCTGCAGGTTCTGAATCCCGGCCCAGATTCCAGAGCCCAGCCTGCAAGGCCCGCTGCACACTGGGGCTCCCCACACCAGCTGAGCCCCAAAGCCTGGGCAGGGCTGCTGCCTCTGGCACCCGCTCTCTGCCATGTGCCCGGGGTCTGTCTGACACTTTGTAAGAGGCTTTCCTCACAGGGAAAGGACTGGTTTGTCCACGTGGTTTTCTAGTATTTCTTCATTTTTTATTTAATATTTTAATAATTTCTGTGTACTTTTTCGAGACCGTATTTCATCCAAGCTAAGATGCACATTTTCGTAGCTCTCGTAGCGGGAGGCTCCGGGTCAGGAGTCAGCACAGCTTCTCTGGAAAGGCTGGGAGACGGTGGGGGTTTCCGCCTTGAAGGCCTCTCGTCTCCCGAAATCCATGGCCGCTGCCCTGGGAAGTCAGCCACGGACAACAAGGAAACGAACAGGCGTGGCCACTCCAACGAAAGTGTATCCTTGGACCCGAAACTGGAATCTGATATAATTTACACGTGTCACGAAGTCTTCTTTTCGTGCTTTCCAGCCTTCCAGAAGTGTAGACGCCATTCCAGCTTGGGCTGGCGGGGTCCGAGGCTGTGCCGCGACGCTGCCTCTGCTCCCTGGGCCGCCGGAGCCATGGTCCTGGGAGCTTGCAACACCAGACGCCTCGTGTGCCCAAGCTCCTCGCTCAGGGCACCGCTCGGCCCCTCCTCAGGAGAGCTAGAGCCTCCTGGGATCCGTTCCACCCCGGCTCCATGTCCTGCCTCCGCACCCGCCTCCCCTATGCTGATGGGGAGGTCTGTGTGCATGTGTGTGCGAGCCTGTGGGTGTGTGTGTTCATGCCTGTGCGCATGTGTGTGCATGCCTGTGCGAGCGTGTGTGTGTGTGCCTGTGGGTGTGTGTGCATGACTGTGTGTGTGTACGTGCCCGTGCGAGTGTCTGTGTGCGCATGCCTGTGGGTGTGTGTGCGTGTG
>PVKV010028455.1:0-24975 GCA_004027835.1 Alouatta palliata
GTTGAATCTAGCTCTTTTGCCCAGCAGGGATGCAGTGGTGTGATCTCAGCTCATTACACCTCGGCTTCCTGGGTTTAAATGATTCTCCTGCTTCAGTCTCCTGAGTACCTGGGATTATAGGTATATGCCACCATGCCCAGCTAATTTTTGTATTTTTAGTAGCAATGGGGTTTCACTATGTTGGCCAGGCTGGTCTTGAACTCTTGACCTCATGATCCGCCCACCTCAGCCTCCCAAAGTGCTGGGATTATAGTAGTGAGCCACCGTGCCCAGCCCAGTGCCAGAGTTTCTGATCTACAGAAACTTTGATATCATAAACATTGCCTTAATCCATAAAGTTTTAACTAATTGCTTAGCAATAGAAAACTAACACAATACTTGTGATCTGTGTAACAGATAGGAGTAGCCTTATTTAGATATTCTCTTCATTGAGATGTGCTGCCAGTATATTCAGTCTTTCGGAGGAATACAGCCTCAAGAATGAATGTCTGCTGGGTCTACTTATTCAGGTAGCTTTCTAACAGTGCCTGAAAAACTAGTTATATGACTGAAAGAGAAGAGCCCTCCGATGGACTGGGAAAGTCACTTACTACTCACTCCACATTCTTTCAAGTAGTTTGTGTGCTAGCCAGGTCTGGCTTCCTTGTTTATTCCTATGGTTATAAGCACCTATATTAGTTTACTAGGGCTTCCATAACATAATACCAGAGATTAGGATACTTAAATACAGATATTTATTTCCTCACCATTCTGGAGACAAGAAGTCAAACTCAAGATGTTGGCAGATTTGTTGTTTTTCTGAGGTGTCTCATTTTGGCTTGCTGAAAGCTGCTTCCTCTCTGTATCCTCAACGAGTTGAAAGAGAACCAACAAGAAGGAATATATATATAAATTAATACAGTTAAGTAATTATTAATTAATATACAATGTAGTAATTGGCTAATATATATAAACTGGATCACATAAATATGGAGGCTAAGAGGATTTATGATCTTCCATTTGCACACTGGAGACTAAGGAGAGCCAGTGATATAGTGCCAGTGTAAATGCAAAAGCATGAGAACCAGCAAAAATTTCTGTTGTGAACAGATGGTGTAAGTTTTAGTTGTGTGGAGGATAAGACCAAAATGACCCAGTTCAAAAAAACAGAAAGAGAATCTGAGTTCTCCCTTATCCCACCTTTTGTTCTATTTAGGCTCCCAGTGGATTGGATGATACCCACTTACATCCAGGGGGACAATATGTTTTACTCAGTTCACTGATGTAAGTGCTAATATCATCCAGAAATGCTCTCACAGACAACCCCAGAAATAATGTGTAACCAAATATATGGGCACTGAGTATCCCAGTTAGGTTGACACATAAAATTAAGCATCGCAAGTTCAGACTTTGTCACCTTGGCACTCATACATACTCCTTAAGCTATACTTAATCTACAAGTAAGACAATAGCAAGGCTATAATTCTGCCTAAAATGAGGAAACTATCTTGTGTACAACTTAAAATGCACCAACTCCTTTCCCAGAAGATACAGTCTTTGAGTAATGTTTACTGTTTTTATTCTCCTTACATTCCGTAAGTACTATGATGCAATATTAGTATCATTTAAATATTTTAAGTCAATACATTTTATGTTACATGATAAGGGAATAAGAGAGGAAGGAAATCATTGATATTTCTGTGTGTGTGTGTGTGTGTGTGTGTGTGCAGAAAAGAAAAATGAATACACATAGTTTCTACAATCCCTCCTTCTATAACTGGTCACATTGTTACAGCTAGTATTTAAAACTACCTTCTTCCACTACCCGTTCTACATTCCCTTACCTGTATCAAAGACCTCAACTGATTGCGGTTTTTCATCTGGTGGGAAGACCCAAACTTTTATTTCTAAAAGGTCTCAGACATTAGTAGACCTACCTGAATTGAGTTGTTGAAATTTGCCATTAACTTTAATCAGTAATGGTAATACTATGATATGCCCCTACCAAAAAAAAAAAAAAAGAATATGTGTGTATATATATATATATATACCAATTCCATTTAATGTTGCAGTGTTGCTATGCACACCTAACTTTATGGCTTGATAGGTCAAAGAACACCCACTTCATGATGGGTGGCTCAGGTTACATGGTGACTTGGTGAAAAGAAAATTTGGAAAAGATGTAAATGAATACACCTCTCTGAACCTGACTCCTCTAAAATCTGGGAGGCAAAGTGAAGAATGGAATGTAAAACCAGTGTTCAGATAAAGAGTATTTAATTCACCGAAATTTATGTGAAAGGTATTGCTAGGACTTGTTTACATATGTGTGATATTTGACACTGCTTAATTAAAATGGAAATATTAAGCACAAAGTTAAGGGTCTGTTGATTACACCAGGGCTAGGCAACTACCTGTTCTGTGAATTGTGTCTCATTTTATTGTTAATGGGCAATCGAAGCTGTGCAAGACAAAAGAAAAAGGAAAAGGTCTGGAATTTTTAGGATTCAAGTCTTACATACATACCTTTCAGCAAAACTCATACTTTAGATATTGTGTAGAGCATATGAATTATAATTTTTTTAAAAAAAATCCTTGTTTTAAAATTCTGATCTGCTGCTAATCAGCTAAGTGATTTTCAGCAAGTGACTTTTCTGAGCTTCAATTTCGTTACATATATAATATGATTTAACAGTACTTATTTTTAACAGGTATGAGAATTAGATAATGGAAAGATGGATGATTTGATGCCTTTACATTATATGTGTTCATATTATTTCATCCCTATATAATCCTAAATATTTTTTTGGTTTTCGCATATTTTCACATAATTATTGATTTTACTTTTAGCTTATAATGGTTGGCGTAAAAATAAAAACACTGTGACAATAGATAAGCAGTGAAATTGGCATCTGTCTTTTGCTTCATAAAATAAATGAAATTACTGTTAAAAGCAGCGGAATAGGAATAAAAGATTAGGAAAGACTGTAAAACTCACAGATTAGAGGAGCCTAAGGAGAAAAAAATCTAAAATAATACAATATGGAATTATACATTGAATTCTTGAACAGAAACTAAATACAATGTGGATACTGGTTTCCTGAAAAGAATGTTAAAGAGGAAATTACTGAAATTCAAATAACCTCTGTGGTTTACTTAGTAGTTTTGACCTATGTTAATTTCCTGGTTTTGATTAATGTAATATGATTATATAAGGTGTTAAGATTAATGAAAAAAAGATGAACAGTACACAAGAATTTTCTGTACTTTCAAAAATTTTTCTCTGAGACAAAGGCTAGTTTAAAATAAAGCGTTTCAAAATATATTAGCAAAAAACTAAAAAATCCATAGCTTTAAAGGAAAGTTATTTTAGAATTTAAATGATATCTGTTTGTTGAAAGAACATGGCTCAGGATATTTCTAAACTTTGACTTCACTCTAAGATAGGTTTACTGTATCAATATTGTGCAGACATTCTATAACAGATTTCTAAAATGTGTTGAAAAAGTAGCTGGTGTACTCCTCCTGATACACAACTCCTTTAATTACATGGTATATACAGAGGGACACATGCATTTTATGGGCAATTCCATGGCTACTATTAATCATTATGCTTATAAGTTGAGCTAAACTCTAAAATAAATAATCTGATGTCTTATAAGATCTATGACCTCTAAGAATTATTTCGCCTTTCAAAATGCTTTGTAGGGTCACGAACCAGGACTTTAAAAAAATTAAAAATCATGTAATTTCTGTATAACTAAATATAAGTTTAAGCTTTACTAAAGGCATAGACATCTAAGTAAGTGAGATAATTTAGATTTCTTCCTAAGTAGATATGTTGAGCGATTTTAAGACCTTCGTGTCTGTTTTTACTTCACCTTTATGTTTGCATTTGTTTTTAGTTTTGTGTGTGTGTCTGTGTGTCGTTATGCTATAAATCAGCATCAGAAAATGCTGCAACCACTTTTTGGGCTGTGTCTCCCCCCAGAGGCCAGCAGAGAGGAATCCGTATGAACATTGTTTCTGGTGATTTTTGGTTAGAATAATAAGCACAGATAGACACAGTGTTTATAGGTTTTTATATATTAATAATATCATTAGTGATAAAGATTCATCCAAATTACTTGGATTTTCTTGAAGAAAAATGATCAAATAAATGAATAAAAATTACAAGGTCTTTGTGTATATATAACCTGTGATTTTCAGAAAGATTGAACTTTAATCTTAATTCATTTCAGAGTATATTTTTCCATGATACCTGATTTTGCATTTTTGACAGCTTTTCTATTAACCTTAAGGTAAATCTATCCTAAAATCTAATACAAGACATATGGAACTTACTCAACAGTTTGAGGCAAACTGCTTTGGAAACAAACATTTCTAAAGTCATAGTATGCTAATATTAAATGTTGTTTTAAGTTGGCTGCTTTTCATGCAATTTCAGTTTTCTAACGATGTAACCAGAAAAGTAATTATTTTCAACAAATCCATCTCTCTAATCACTATTAATTAACGGTTACTTTGTGAAACAAAATCTTTCCTTAAAAACCCCTTGATGTGGTTGTAATGTATTCTGCATTTAGCAACAATTGTGTGTTTTAGTCCAAGAGTCTTTGTCATGTATTGAATCGTGATTCACTTCATGACATAACATAACTTGACTTTACTTTTTATTAGTTCTCTTATCACTGTTCCCTCAAACCTCCTGAATATTGAGCAAAGAGGCCAGCCCATCAGATCTGCCACTTTAGAAACTTAGGTATTTCAAAAGCAGCACTGAAAAAAAAATAGCAAATCAGGTAGTACTTTCAATTTTTCACTGAGCAAATTACTTTTTAGACTGGGACCAGATAGCTCCTAGGATAGGTAATTGGATGCAGAGCCTCTAACCTCCAGGTCGGCCTTTGCACCTGGCCCAGGTTAGTGGTGACAGAAAGCCATTAGCCTCTGATTGCTGTTTGCTGACCTGTGTGAAATGAGTTGATGGTTCCCTTCAGTTTCTAGTGGACAAGTGCATGGATCACATTTGGCATCCTTGTTGGTAGTTTCAGAAAAATAGAGAAGGATTGAGTAGGCTTTCAGGTTAAACTATTGACCTACCGGATTAGGACTGACTTTCCTTGGAGGGGAGTTTTGCTCTTTCCTGGCCCTCACTTCACACTTACTTGTTAGGTATCAGTGAAGCACTTAACATGCTAAGGAGTAAAATCTACTACTTTTAATACACTTGAATATTCCTTATGACTGTGAATTGAACACTTGATAATATTTTCAAGTGTTGTTTTCTTAGTGCTGGTTGAATGCTTTGGAATCAACATAAAAATTTATAACTATTAGTAAAATAAAGATCAACAAATATACTGAAATGAGAAAATAAGTTTAATTTTTTTAATTACTATTAAGTATACAATTGTTATTTTTTCACCAGCTACCATAATTTAACAGTATCTTTTCCTCTGAGAGAGGATTGACAACTCCAATTTATTACCTTGGTTCCCGTTTTGGCCTCAGCTGGAATACTTTCTCCTTTCTATGGCCTCAGGCTCCATACTCTTACACTGGCTCCTAATTACAGTTCAATTTTCATAACAAACCCATCCCAGAATACTCCAATTATTCACATGTAATTCCCTGTTTGCTGTCTGAATCAGAAAAATGAGCAATTCATTGTAGTCTCTCTAATCTTATTTTTTTATACACCATATTCCATATTATTTCTATCTTTCCTAATATACTATAAGCACATTGAAATCAGGAATACCTTGCTTTATTTACTTGGTATTTCCTAGATTATCTAGCTGAGAAGAACTGACACAATGTAGGCATGAGTTTTGTAGGATCAAAAGTTATGCCATTTTTCTAGAACATTTATTTCTCACATAATCATAGAAGCCTATAAGTATTATTACTTATATTGAGGTTACCTTTCCTTTAAATAGATAGATGTAAGTATTACCCTAAGGGATGTAAGAAGCTATAGAGAGAACATATGCCAGAAGACCATACTTCTGTGTTTTTGTTACACAGAAACTTAATACACTGAGGCAATTAAAAAACTGATCATCTCTCTGGAGGCCACTTGCTTCATTTATAAAATAAAGGTAAAGTAGCTGGGTGCAGTGGCTCACATCAGCAATCCCAGCACTTTGGGAGGTCGAGGCAGGCGAATCACCTTAGGTCAGGAGTTCGAGACCAGCCTGGTCAACATGGTAAAACCCTGTCTCTGCTAAAAATACAAAAATTAGCTGGGCTTGGTGGTGGGTGCCTGTAATCCTACTCAGGTGGCTGAGACAGGAGAATCCCTTGAATTTGAGAGGCAGAGGCTGCAGTGAGCCAAGATCACACCATTACACTCCAGCCTGGGTGACAAGAGTGAAAGTCCATCTCAAAAAAAAAAAAAATAGAAATAAAGCATAAGTATTGCTCCTCAAACTAGATGGTCATGAGAAAAAAACAAGTGGGAACAGATTGTGGGGAACAAAACGTTGCAAATAGTAAAGAGTGATAAATATTTCAGTATTTTACTAAGTATTGTCTAAGTAATAAATATTTATTTATATGATAATGCAACTGTTAACGAGTTGAATTATGTTCCCTTAAAAATTTATAGGTTGATGTCCTAACCCCCAGTACCTCAGAATGTGTCCTTACTTGGAATCAAGTTCTTGAAGATTTAATTAGTCAGGTTTTGATGAGATCACACTGGAAGAGGGTGGGCCCTTAATTCAATATGACTGATGTTCTCATAAAAAAGATGAAATTTGGACACAGACATACACACACAGGAGAATGTAAAGAAGAAGTCAAAGAGTAGGGTCATGCTTCTACAAGCCAAGGAATAACAAATATTGCCAGAAAATCATCAAAAGGTGGGCGAGAGACACGGAACAGAGTCTTCCTGACAGCCCGTAAAAGAAACCAATGCTGCCAACACCTTGATTTCCGACTTCTGGCCTCCAGAACTGTGAAATCATAAACAGCTGTTGCTTAAACCTCCCAATTAGTAACACTGTGTTACAGCAGCCCTACAATCTATTCAGCATTTTATATGGAATATTTGTAAATAAAAAGAATAACCACCAAGGAAAAGGAATGCTGCTTTTGTAAGACTTCATGTTTCAAAGGACACTATGAAGAAACTGAAAAGACACACTACCAAATGAAAGAACGTATTTTCAGATCATATATCTGATAAATGACTTGGATCTAGAAATTCAGCAAATAAAAGACAAATAACCCAATTCAACAATGGGCAATGGATCTAAATAGACATTTATTCCAGGGAGATATACAAATAGCCAATAAGTATGTGAAAAGATATTCAGTATCATTAACCCACAGGAAAATGTGACTATGACCACAATGAGATACTGCATCACACCCACTAAGATGACTGGAATTACCAACAAGAATAACAATAACCAGAAGTATATGTGAAGAAATCAGAACACATGCACATTGTTGGTGAAAATGAAAAATAGTGTAGCCAAACAGTGTAGCAGTTCCTCAAATGATTAAACATAGAGTTTCTATATGGCCCAACAATTTTATTTTTTGGGATATACCAAATACAAATGAAAATGTATGTCCAAACAAAAACTTGTGCATGGATGTTTATAGCAGTATTATTTATAATTACCAAAATGTATAAACAACCCCAAAGCCCATCAACTGATAAATGAAGAAATAAAATGGGATATATTCATACAATGGAAACTTATCCAGCCATAAAAAAAAAAATTAAGTACTGATATATGCTATAACATGGATAGAACTTGGTAATCAAACATTATGGTAATCAAAATAAGCCAATTACGAAGAAACACATATTAGCTCACTTAAAAGAAATGTCCAGGATAGACAAATATATAGGGGCAGAAAGTAGATTTGTAGTTGCTTAGGCTTTAGGGCGTGGAGTATATGGGGGTGATAGCTAAAGGGTACATATGATGTTTCTATTGAGATAACATAAAATAGACTCTAATGATGGTTGCATTTACTATAAATATAATAAAAATTAAATTGTATAGTTAAAACATAATAAAAAGTTATTTAAAGCCAGGCACGGTGGCTTACGCCTGTAATCCCAGCTCTTTGGGAGGCTGAGGCGGGCGGATCACCTGAGGTCAGGAGTTCAAGACCAGCCTCACCAACATGGTGAAACCCCGTTTTTTTAAAAAAAAAAAAAATTTATAAAAAAAAATTATTTAAAAAGGAAATACTCAAGTTGATTAGTTTTTTAATTTACCCAATTAATGATGTGAGTTAAACCTCACCTATTCATCTGGATTTTTTCTCTGAATTTCTCCCATTTTGCTCAGTTTATATGGCCAATTCAATATAGGGTTTTAATTAGTGTTAATATAAAATTTTGGGTAGTAGACAAATGCAAGGTTGTAGCTAACATTTATGGAGTATATGATTCCTAAATGCTATACATGTACACATAATTTATTTATTTATTTTTAACTTTTGTTTTAGGTTTAGGGACATATGTGCAGGATTGTTATATAGGTAAACTATATTGTAAGAATGTGGTGTACAGATTATTTATTCAATCAGGTAATAAACATTACACCTGGTAGGTATATGTATTTTTTTATTTTCTCGCTCCTCCCACCCTCCACCCTCAAGTAGGTCCTGGTGTCTGTTATTCTACTCTTTGTGTCCATGTTTTCTTGCTGTTCAGGTCCCATTTGTAAGTGAGAATGTATGGTATTTGGTTTGCTGTTCCTGTGTTAGTTTGCTTAGAATAATGGGCTCCATCTCTATCCATGTTGCAACAAAGGACATGATCTTCTTCTTTTTATGGCCGTATAGTATTCCATGCTAAGTATGTACCACATTCTCTTTATTCACTCCACCATTAATACACACTTAGGTTGTTCCCATGTCTTTTTTATTCAGCATAGTGCTCCAATAAACGTACATGTGCATGTCTTTGTCACAGAATAAATTATATTCCTTTGGGTATATATTCAATAATGAGATTGCTGAGTCAAACGTTAATTATGTTTTAACTTATACAAGAAACAGCTATATTGCTTTTTATAATGGTTGAAGTAATTTACACTTCTACCAGCAGTGTAAAAGTGTTCCCTTTTCACCACAACCTTGCAAGCATCTACTATTTTCTGACTTTTAAATAATGGCCATTCTAACTGGTGTAAGCCAGTGAACTTGTACTAATATAGTAAATCCTTTTTTTTTTTTTTTTTTTTGGTAGAGAAGGAAACTGAAGTCAAGGGCATTAATTTCTTATTTAATGTCATTAACAAATAAGTGGTGAAGTTGGGATATGAACCAACATATTCTGGTTTCACTTGAGATTAATCACTATACATAATTTCCTTTCAACTTGAACTCAAAAAAGCAATAGATTTGCTGTAAAAAGCTGCAGTGGATAACTTTTCATTTCAGAACATACAAAGAAAAGCAATTCTCATTCATTAATAACAAACTTCTAAGACTTAATTAATGTTAATATTTATGTAGAAACATATATACTGATATATATAGAATATATATGAACATACATATTCAATTCTAATTAAACATGCATGAATATATATTTTTATATATTATATATATTCAGATTAAAAAACTAACCTAAGAAAAAATAGTGAAAGGCCCAGATGTAAACTAAACCAACTAAACAAAAATAGAAGATTCAAAATATTCATAGTGTTGGATAGAAAGAGTTAATACTATATTGTGTGATTTTCTCCAAGTGAATTTTCTATATTACATCGAACTAGTACATTGCTATTTTTATATGTGTTATAAAAGGAGAAATATTAGCAATTTCAGATGATTTTATATAGACATATAGAATATATACGAATATATATTTGGTTCTGATTAAATATATATTCAGTTTTAATTAAATATATATTTATATATTCTATATATTCAGATTGAATAAATATATATTGAACATATATATACATACATATATATATGTGTATATATGTAGAGACAGAGAGAGAGAACTATCTGAAATTGAAAAATACTTTTAGGATTTTTAAGTTGAGTAAGGAAAGCTTATTTTCCAGATGACCCACAGGAGAAAATATGCAGAAAAAAAAACAAGAAAAATTGACAAATTCTAAAACAATGAACTAGGACTTAAGTATATAGCAACCATTTTAAAAAGCTTTAGCAATGAGAACCAAGTGGTTTTGGTAGAGAAATACAGCAGTGGTTATTCAGAAAAAAAATAAAACAAAAAACCAATTTTTATATAGCAATTTAGAATATGAAGAAGATAGCATTTAAAACTCATGTAGAAATGAGTTAATTGAAATTATGTTGTGAAAATTGGAAAAATAAGTTAGAGTTCACAAAAAATGTTTTTGCATAAAAAGTATATATGAATTGAAAATTTGATTAGATTGAAGGGTCTAAATGTAAACATCAATGCTGTAAAAGAACTGAAACACAATATTGGATAATGATATTATTATTAACATGGCGACTTAAGTAAGACGCAAAACCCAGAGTTGATAAGAAAACAGGTTATTAGAATTCTTAGTTTTAAAACTAGTACAAAAATATAACCATAAGCAATTCATTGAGAGAACGTACATTATAGTGGTGAATAGGATAAGTTATTCACAAATATTTTTTATTTTTCCATTTTTATGACTCTTGTTGTGACTTGGGGCATGGCTATGTGACCTGCTTTGACAAGTAGTATTTGAAAAGGTGTAATGCATATGATTTCGGAGTGGGGTTTTTTAATGCACTTATGTGATCACACTTCTCTTGCACTTTTGCCGTTAGCATGAGAAAACCTTTTCCAGGTAGCTAATGGTTTCTAGATTGAGGAAAGAGAACGATTCCTAAACCTGATCTCTAGAGTCCAGCTCATGCATGACCAAGAAAAATGTATCTTGCAGACAACCTGCAACCTATAGTCAACCCAGGCAACTTGCAGACCTATAGTCAAGAAAAGTTAATGACTGCTTTTGTAAGCCACAGAAATTCAGGGCTTGTTTTCTTTTTTTGTTTTTATTACAGTACAAACCTGACTGTTACAATGCATATGTAAAAATTATTTAAAATAATATATGCAAAAAAGATCTGACAAAACATCAGAAAAAGACCAACTGGATAAAAACCTGGAAAAATATAAAGAAATATTAAATTTTTCTGTAATATTTGAAAATGTTTATGTTATCCCATTTGTGTAATGCTTGGGAAATTGTATAAAAATAAAATGTGCAAAGTGGGCAGAAATGGGTACTCTAAAACAGTGTTGTGAAATGTTAAATTATATGAACTTTTGAAAATATAAATTAACATATGCTATTAAAGTATCAAATATGCATATTTTTTGACCCAGCAATTTATTCTCAGGAATCTAGAGCTCAGGAATATATGCATTTATATCCAGATATATATTTTAAAAATATCCTTTGCAATGCTATTTTTACTAAGGCAAAAAAAGGAAGGGAAAGTTTTATACATAGAATGAGATACGAGGCAGACCTTTGAGAAATTGCATGGAAAATTTCTTACAGCTATTATCTTGTGTCTGGGTGCAGTGACTCATGCCTGTAATCCGAGCACTTTCAGAGGCCAAGGCAGGTGGATCACTTGAGGTCAGGAGTTCCAGACCAGCCTGACGAACATGGTGAAACCTTGTCGCTACTACTAACACAAAAATTAGCCAGGCGTGGCGGTGTGCCACTGTAGTCCCAGCTGTTCGGGTTGCAGGGAGCCAAGATCACGCCACTGCATTCTAGTCTGGGCTACAGAGTCAGTCTCAAAAAAAAAAAAAAAAGAAGGAACTATATAAATATAAAATGGTAGAGAAAAGTTAGAAAAATATATAAAAAACATTTAACAATATTTACTCCAGAGGAGTGAAGGAAGGTAGAGAACACAGAATATTGAAATAGGAGTCATAAATTTGTGCTCTCTATTTTTAGAGTGATTTTTTTCTTCCTGAAAACATGAAGGAAATATTAAAAATTTAAGTTATTAAAAATGCAAGTTAGAAAAAAGTAAAAATAGGAGGGAATGTTCTCCTCCTTATTCCTAACTAGAAAGATCATTACTTCCTAGGGTCATTAAAGTGATATTTAACATATTGATTTCATGACAGCATTAGAATGAAAATATTGAAACTTATTAGAAGCTCGCAAACTCTAATTCATAAGGGATTTATTAAACATATTTAAAGCTGAACGATTCCAAATATAGAAGTCATCAATCTGAAGATTAAGACTGTAGATCATTTGTACAAGGAAATCAGTCATGGTGTTACAAAAGACAATCTAAGCAGCATTTTTAATATGGAAATTTTATTCCTGACATTTCTATGAGTAGCTCTGGACTAAAGAGTCATTATAAAAATAATGGGAATCCTATCACTAGACTGATTGCAAAATTATTAACACAATGGTGAATATATCTTCTTAAAAATATCATTTGTTTTGGAATTTCAAGAAAGAGGCTAGAAAATAGAAACTCAGTACAATTCTTTGGTTTGTTTTGTACAGCACTACTATGAAATTTTTCAAGAATGTGGAATTTAAAAAAAATGTTTCAGATATTTTTCTCACATTGGATGTTAAAATTTACTGTAGATTCCCTCACAGTTCTCAAAGATTTGTCATCATTTTTCATAATGTGTTTCTGATGGTAAAATCTTGGTACCCCTATTAATGTCTCAACAAACTGCTAAATTGTGCTCTAATTTATGCTTTCTGGAAAACAAAGTATCTTGTCTTATATTCATGGTATTTGATGTCTATAGTTCAAGATTATGCTGGTTTTTATGAATCACGTTTTATATGATTAATAGTTCATATATAGTGACTCTCCAATAAAGTTCATAATTTAAATTTATTTTTCAAAGATTTGAAACATTTGTGATTCAAAATACAATGATTGTTCTTGTGGCTTTGTGCCTTGGTTTCTAAATTCATAGATTTTACGGCTCTATTTCCTCTGAGTGTCTGTATAATAGCTCCGTCTTTATTAAAATGTATTTAAAGTAGAATATACTCACAAAAACACAATGAGTAATTTATTTATTTATTTATTTTTTGAGACAGAGTCTCTCTCTGTCACCCAGACTGGAGTGCAGTGGAGCCACCTCAGCTCACTGCAACCTCTGCCTCCCAGGTTCAAGCAATTCTCCTACTTCAGCCTCCCGAGTATCCAGGATTACAACAGGTGTGTGCATTTTGACAATATATCTTCTCTGAAAATTCTTTGGAAGATTTCTAAATTGCTTTTGTATTTTGAAGAAAATATTTGAACTATGGAATATGTGTAATTTTGTTTTTCTTATAGTTTATGACACACAACGTGTTAATTTTCGGGCATATATTATTTCTCCAGATTAATAGTGAGTCTTTCTGAAACAGAAATGCAGAGACTTTTTCCAAGCTTTATAAGTTATTAATTATTCACACCTCATTATTCAACTGGTATTCTTCTAACATAGAACATTTAATACCAATTCTCAGAGACTATTTTTAATAAGACTATCTGTAACAAATATTAATTTAATCCCTTTTAATAATTTTGACATTTTCAGATTATAATTTAAAAAATATATATTTTTTCTTATACTGCTTTATAAATATGACTTACAATTATGTCTGGAATATATTCATATACAGATAATTTTTGAGACTTGTTGGTCCCTGGTTCCTATGAACAGAGAGATTAATTTAAATAAAGTAAAAGATTGCATACAGCTTCGTGCACCTTATTACACCAAATATTTTCTTCATAAGTAATATTTCCTTTCCACCTCCACTCCTTCCTTCATAAGGCACTTAATAATTTTATATACATTCTTCTTTCCTTAATATTGGTCACTGCTCTTTAGAAGGAATGAGATAAACAGTAGAGATGGGTAAAAGCAAATGGTGAAATATATTGTTTCTTCCATTAATCTTTGCTTCTTAAATATATAATGTTCAGGTAACAGGAGAAAACTATACTGATAAAATACAGGACATGACTGAGTTGTCTAATGGTTGCTTTTGTTAAAAACAAGTGAATTTTACTCAAAGTTCCTAAAATTATAAACTGTAGAGCAATGTAAACTTATTAACTTGCTCCTATTCCAAAATGTTTAAACAATTCTTTGTGTATTGCCTTTACTAATTGTTTGTTTTAAAGTTTGAATATTACTATAGCTTTTTTTTCCTGTAATCATATTGGACTGAATATGAAAAATGACCCCAAAAGCAAAATATAAGGAAAAAGATGCCAAGAACAATTATTATTTGTAGAGAGTTCTTTTTTGGGGAATATTCCTATATACCTCCACCAATGGACATCACCCGGAGTTGACCATACGACTAAATATTCTCTTGGGTTGAGTTTAGTTATATGCAATGAGGTGTAGAGCTTGAAATAAGTTATATTTGAAACAACAGACAGAAAAATTAGATGTGTTAGAAAATATGTAGAGTTAGAGATAGTTTGATATAGAGAAAGCAAATGATAATAATGAATTAAGTTTGTGAATTGATCTTTCTGCCTAAGGACAGTACAGATGCTTTTTAATTTTTTGTCCCAATGCCACATCTGCAACCATATGCAGCTAAAAGACACTGCCTTTCCAGCTGGGTATCCTTGTCACAGGCAATGAAATGAAAGGCTTTCCAGAACAGACTGATAGTGCCCTCTGTTGATGTTTTCAATTTTTCACATCATTTCAGGAAAAGAAAGCAGCATGATTTTTTTAATGTCATGAAAATAATTTTCTTCAGGGGTAATAGGAATCAAGTTTTACTATTTTCATGATGTACTTTTTCACCCGTTAAAAAGTGAATATGTGCAAGGTGTTACTATTGCACCGACTTTCCCTTTATCAGCTGTAGTTTTTTGTTGGCTGAATGCACTTTTAAAAATAAAAGAGACACAGGAAGTTAGCAAAACAGCAAACTCATTATGAAATTTCACAGATTAGTGCACAAACAATAGGTTGCTGAATAAACAGCTGGGGAAATTCTAGTCAGTGTTCGCAGCTTGCAGAATAATCAAACACTGCCTATATCTTTCAAAGTGATACTTTGAAATGATGTTATCATATGTGGAAAGAAGTCATTCCTGGACACTTTATTCTGATACCATGTTTATTCTGATCATTACTCATTTTTGGCTTTTTATTTTCGCAAGATTGCATGCTTTGAAAAACCTGGGTCTGAACATTTTTATTTCATTTATACAATAGCATTTCATTAATTGTTTTAAATGGGTGTGCCTATTTAGTGTACAATTTTTTAAGGATAAACCTTGCAGATAAAAGGTATCTTGATTTTCACATAACGAACTAATACAGTCTGTGCAAAATTACTTATTTTATCTGAATTTTATTCTCTATCACCCCCAATCTTCTTTTTCTTTCTAAATTTCTCTCCTGTTTTATCCCATTTGGCAGCTCTTAAACATTTTAATGAAAATTTAGAGATAATGTAATTTAGCTGTATGAGGTAAACAATCTTTCTCATAATGCAGTGAGGCAAATTGAGAGATGGTGAGTAGGAGTCAGAACAGAATAGGTACATTTCTAATGTCAAATGAATCATCTGTTCCTTTTGGTCTTTATTGTGTTTAAAGTGCCTATTCAGAGCACTAGAAATATTCATTTTAAGTATGCCAAAACAAAAACCACAATTAAGAGCCAAATACAAATTATCTGAAGTGTTTTCTTTTTATTTATGTATGTGATTTCAAAGCTAGCTCTTTGTCTATATTTACTGGTATAAGAATTTAAAATTTTAACCCTGATTTTCCAGTGATTTTGCAAATAGTTATAAATCTAATCATTTACTTGGTCAACATATCTGTAGGTTGTACTGTGAAATTTACTCAGAGATTTCTTAATTATTTTTACTCTCAAAATAGTTATTTATTAACAGCACTGGCTGTTAATTTGAATGTGGATTCTGTTTATAAATCTAGGTATGTTTTTACCAAAGTAAATTGTCAAGTAACCCAACCTTTATAGTGTATTTATAATTTATTAATAATGTATAATTAAATAATGCAATTTATTATAACAATAATTATAATTAAATTAATAATTTAATTCATTTATATTTTTTCTTCTCTGTCTCTGTGACAACTAATTTGGATATAGAAAAGGAAGTATGATATATATTATATATATAGATATTCATTTATTGCTTTTAATGAATTTTAAATGCTTTTAAAATTATGTCCAAAATTCAATAGCATCTGATGTAGTAATTTTTAGCCACGTAATGTTGGAAACTATAAACAGAAAGCAAAATTTTGTCTCCTTGAAGGCTCTAGTGTTTTTGTTTTAGTTTAGTTTATAAAGAAAACAATGGCCTCTGAAATTGATTTGAATCTGGTATTATGAAAATTTACCTGATCTGCACTATGCATGAACTTTATAATACCAAATCAAAATCTGTAAATGAGTAAGAGCACTTGGGACATATTTAGTGCAAGATTAGATGGAATGGTGAGGTATTCAGATGCTTTATCATAGTTAGTTCAGTAAAACTACTACTACCACCACTATTTCTACTACATTAAAAAACACACACATACACACACACAAAGAGAGAGCTTATTCTAATCCACCTGGATCTTTTCAACTTCAGGCTCTCACTTTCACAATCGTGACAGAAAAAGGAAAGATGAGAACATTAGATGAAAATTAAATCTTTCCTATGTTCCATGTTAGGTAATAATTCAAAAATATCCTAAATTATAACTGTATAAATTAAAACATACTGTAGATACAGGAAAATGTAGTAAGATATGTGCAACAGTGTATTAATACCAGAAACAATATATATTCTTATATAGTTGAGACCACAGAGTGGAAATTTCAAATGAATCAGGAAAAATAATAAAATTTATTTGAGTGAGAAACAAAACAATACTGAATATGATGTTTTTGAATGCAGATGAAGTTAGCTCCTGATTTTAACAAATGAATCAAAATAAGTTTCCAAAGCATTAACATTTCACTATAACATATGAAGCACTAAAATTGCTTAAAGATTTATTGATAATTACTTATATGATTCTAAAATAAAGGATTTTGTAAACATTATTCCATATGTAAGTCCCATAAAAATAATGTGGCATATTTGATTATATGAATTTCAAAACTTTTGCATAGTAGAACAGAGGGAGAAAAATAGGTTAAAATTCTCCCAGTTTCCAGATTATAAATTCCTTCAAGATACTAACCTTTTTTGTTCATCCTATTCATCTTTGTATCCCCCACATCCCTATGTGTAATGTTGGCCCTGGCAAATCCTCTCGATAAGTGGTTGGTGGACTGAGGGGGAGGGAAGCAGTAGAGAACTGGGATTGCACTGGTAAACAAAATGCAATATATAATTACTACTTTCTGTATCTCCTCAATTATCCCTTTTCCCAGGACTCCTAAAGTAGAACTACGGAGTTAATTTGAACTTTTTAAAAATATTCTTCTGCCCATCTTCTGGCAGAGGTGCTAATGAACTATAATATACTGCAAATGAAAGATAAGTACATGGCATTCTCAGCTTAGACTGCATAAGAAGAAATACATGTGGTGAAATGTTGAAAAAAAAAGAGGGGGTAAGCGATGTGGTGGCAAAATAGTAAGTGGGGTTTTTGGCCCCATTGGATGCTGATTTCCACTCTTTCCCCGGGTATGTAAATGCAATGAATTCTTTTCAGATGGCTTTCTGTGCTATTTGTTTTGCAAAAAAAAAAAAAAAAAAAAAATAGGCTAAAATTTTTGAATATATATATGATAGGCAAATTACTATTTTTAATTTCTTAAAACGATAAGAATAAAATACATAAAATTAACAATAAAATAAAACTGAGCAAAATAACACCATAAATAATGGGGTGAAATATATGATCTCATTCATATTTGAAAATTAATATAAAAGCAATGATTAATTGTTTTGCCATTGAAAAACAAAAAACTGTTTTGTATGCAGAAATCAACATTCTCATATATTCTTGTTTGGAATTGAAATCTGTACATACAAAATGGGTGATGATGATATTGACAGGAGACACAGATTACTAGGCAGACAGGGACAGGTTCCCAGGGAAACCCAACTTTCAAGCCAAAGGCAGTTCAAAGCTGGAAAACTGAGCTGTGGGTGGATTTCATGACTGAAGTGAGAACTTCCTCAACGTCTTTTAGCCAATCAAATGGTGCTTTTCCCAGGTCTGCCTATGAACCAATCAGCACACCCTTCCCCATTCTGAGCCCATAAAAATCCTGGACTCAGCCACGTAGATGCTACTCACTTGTAGGCCTCCTTGTGTCACCCAGTGAAATTCTTCTCCACCCTATGCATTCGTGGGTGGCCACATACCTTATTCCTCTTGGTCAGGGGACAAGAACACAGAACAACTGTGGGCAGCAAAACCGAACAAGCAGTAACAAGCCCCCATTCACCAAGCTGCAGGTGGTGGGACCAAACTAACTGTAACATTTCTTGGGGGCTCAGACTTCGGGACACCCCTGATGAGAGCTTGGGGCTCCACAGTTGCTGGCATTTCTGAGTTTTCAGGCACCACTCAGTTCCCCTCTTCCAAATGCTGGCACCCAAGGTGGAAGCAGGTTGTGGCACACCATGTTAAGTCACAGGCAGAAAATGGAACCTGCACAGGTGAGGCATTTGGGCCAAGGTACAAGCCAAGTGCAGCCTGCTGGGCCAAGTGGGCAGGGTGAGCCTGGCAGGCCCAAAGAGGTCATGGGAGCTGTAGAGATTTCAAGCTGGTGAAATGGTACCAAAGAACTCCTGTAACACTATAACCCTCCTTTCTGCTCCAGGAGCAACAGGGGAGAAAAATACACAGAACACCATTCCCTCCTTCTTGCTAAATTACAGAAGCTGCACAATAATATCTTAGTGTCTTTTTAAAATTCATAAAATTTCCTTTAGGATTTCTATAAGAAAATAATAAAGATTTTATAAGAAATTATTCCAAATATTGTTGTTTACATATTGCTACAACAGTGATTAATATAAAACACTTCAAACATTGATTACAAAGAATTAATATTTAAATATATATTAATCAGAAGCAGGCCACAAATTATGTTAGAATATTGGGTAATCGGCAGAAATGCTTTTTTTTTTTAATATTTTTTTTATTGCATTTTAGGTTTGGGGGTACATGTGAAGAACATGCAAGATTGTTGCATAGGTACACACATGGCAGTGTGATTTGCTGCCTTCCTCCCCATCACCTATATCTGGCATTTCTCCCCATGCTATCCCTCCCCAACTTCCCACCCCCCACTGTCCCTCCCCTTTTTCCCCCCTACAGACCCCAGTGTGAGATGCTCTCCTCCCTGTGTCCATGTGT
Organism: Alouatta palliata; assembly: GCA_004027835.1. Lineage (NCBI taxonomy): Eukaryota > Metazoa > Chordata > Mammalia > Primates > Atelidae > Alouatta > Alouatta palliata. The sequence goes on from PVKV010028455.1 coordinate 19,327, forward strand.
TCGCATTGTTCGACACCCGCCTATGAGTGAGAATATGTGGTGTTTGATTTTCTGTTCTTGTGTCAGTTTGCTGAGAATGATGGTTTCCAGGTTCATCCATGTCCCTACAAAGGACATGAAGAAATGCTTTTTTAAGCTAGTCATGAAGTCAAATGTACATGGTAATGCCACACTTTTTAGTATGTGTGTGTGTATTTGTGTATGTACCCATACATAATTACACATACACAAAAATATTTTAAAATTACATATCAAAAGGTTGACAATATCTTTCACTGAGTTGATTTTTTAAATGTTTCTTTATTGATATTTCTAAAATTTTGTAAAATTACCATTTTTGAAAAATAGTAGTTTTAAAAAAATATTTAATATCCATCCCCTTTGCTGTTATTTTCTAGCAGTAGGTCCACCTTTTAGTACTTTTACATAGTAATCTATTTTATATCTGCTGACAAACCAAATGACTTCGAACAGAAAAAAATGGCAAAAAATTGATATGTAATTTTTAAATTTCATGTTTATAAAGTAAGCATTAAGGCATAGTAAGTTGAAAAGCACCGGTAACCCTACAACATAATAATTTTGGCTACAAATTTTACAGAAAGCTTGTGTGATACAATAGAACATTAAGAATAATGATCTGTTTCTAAATCAAATACAGTTTACATTCTTTTATTTTCTAATTGATTGCTATTACAGTGAAAACTTCCTAGTGTTTTTCATTTCCTAGTATTTATAGTTTAGAGACAAAGAGTCTCTAAACAAAAAAATAATTGAAGTTTTTCTTTTAAGATTTAACACACACTGACAATAAATCTTATTTGTTTACCATTTCCAAGAGTTTTTATCTTTGCTAATAGACCTGTATGTGTTTTATTTTTCAAATAACTTTGTAAGGAAAAATATATACCATATGCTCTATATTAGTAGTCTGGGAACTCTTGTCTGTTCATTCTTACCAGAAAAAAGTAATGCCAATACCTGTAATATGCATATCTGTTTTTTTCCTTTATTTGCACATATCGAGTATCATGTATGCCTGATATATCTCAAACAGCATTCCGCCCTAGTGATGTTTGTTTTATAGATGTACATGCAGCTGTCAATCTATATGTTAAGTGTGAAAAAAAAAACTAGTAACTTTAATACATGGCACTACTATTTGTTCATCTGATAAAATAGTGACAGTTTGTAAACCTCACATTTAATGAATTTCCTTTAAGTATGACTCCTCTATTGTGCTAATATTATCGTTTAAAAAATGCCATCCACAGAGAGAAAAAATGATGAAATTATAACCTTTCTGGGTAAGGCATCTTTCTAAGAAAACGATGCTAAGTTTTTACAATAAATATCTAAATAAGAGTGAGTGAATTCACTTGGTTAGGAAACGCACAACTGAAAGCAGAGAATGTTTTCCTTTAGTTTTAAGTTTTGCAAACTATAAAAATGGGTGAGATTTTTCTCCTACTTCATATGCCATCTTGTGGTGAGGTACTTTCAGACATATCTAAAGATAAACTAATCAGGAAAATGTAGATTTAATTTTTGGATATGTAAACCTTGCATAGGAATCCAGAAGATGGTAAAATAGGCTTTATCTAACAGTAACAGCAGTGGATCTATGTATGGGCTACTTTTGTCTTTGTCTTGCCTGTTCTTACCCCTTGCTTTTTTTTTCCTTTTATTTCAAATTCTTATTAGTGAATTTGTTTATTCAATGTTACCCAATTTGAACCAAGTCATAAGTTACTAGCCAGCATATAAATAAACAAATTTCGGTTTATGCATTCAAGAATTTTGGAGAGGTGTGCATAATTCAGTGCTATGAAGGGTGAATGCTCACTAAAAAAAGTTAGGACAAACAATTCTTTCAAAAAATAGTATTAAAAAAGATACTTAAAATATTTCTAATGTGGTTTGATGGGATATTTATTATGACAGTAGTACTGACATATTCCTTTATTATTTACCTTTCCCTATCTTTTCTTTACTATCTAACATATTTTAGAAAGTACATGAAGAAAAAATTCTTTCTACCAATGTATTCTAGACATTTCTAGTAGGTTTAACCATATTAGACAATATTTTTCACCTGTAAAAAGAGCAGTTTCATATGGCTCAGCCTAATACAATGAGTCAATGTAATCCTTTAGTAGAGAGAGTGCTCTATTAGTATTTACACATTATTCTTATCAAGCTATAAAGGAACTCTTTAACAAGTGGTTAACTACTGACTTTTTTTTTTTTGAGACAGGGTCTCACTCAGTCATCCAGGTTGAATGCAGTGAAATAATCATGGCTCACTGCAGCCTTGACCTTGAGGGCTTAGGCAGTCTTCCCACCTAAGCCTGTCTAGTAGCTGGGACTGCAGATATACACCACCGCACCCAGGTAATTTTTTATTTTTGTAGAGAGGGGGACCTTGCCGTGTTGCCAAAGCTGGTCTTGAACACCTGGACTCAGGTGCTCCACCCGCCTTGGCCTCCCAAATTGTTGGGATTACAGAAGTGAGCCATTATGCCTGGCCTGACAACTTTCCTTTTTGTAAAATGAAAAGGCATTGGTACATGAATAATTAATGCCTCTTTATTCTGAATCTCTCTGCTGTTCTCCACTTTTCAGAAACATCAAATATATTCAGCTCCCGTCTCTCTTCAACCATGTAAAATTATTTCAACAACTATCAGGAATTGAAGGTGAAACTGGCATGTCTGTTTGTTCTTCTCTTCCTGGTGTCAAAGACTCTTAAAACATGCATATAAAATTTGAAAGTAAATAAAACATAATAAAAAAATACTAATATTCAAACATTTACAAATCATTCTCCTTACTCTCCCTTTTTCTCTGGACCCCTAATAAAAATAAAAATTGGTGACCATCAAGTGATAAGCGAATAAATAAAAAAGTTGTTATATCTACACAAAGAAATCTTATTTGGTGATAAAAAGATATGAAGTATTGATATGTACTATGCCATGTATAGACCTTAAAAATAATATGTTAAGTCAAAGATGCCACCTGCAAAGGACTATATATAACACAGCTGCACTTCTATAGAATGCCTTGAATATGCACATCTACAAAGAAAAAAGTAGGTTAATGATTGCTTGTGGCAGGACAGGAAAGTAACATAGGATAAGAGCCAAATGATACAGCATTTATTATTGAAATGGTGAAAATTTTCTAAACTTGGCTATTGTGATGGTTGCTTATATGTGTGAATATGCTAAACGTTTATGTTTTTGAATTATATTCCAATAATACTTTTTAAAAAATAAGATAAGATTATATGGTATTATTACCAAAAATGTTTGTAAGAAGCACATATCTTCTCAGGAAGACAGATTCAGAGCTTGCAATTATGAGAACATGGAGGAGCTTATTTTCTCTGATCGTCAATTTCAGGTGAATCACGTAGTCCCTCTTTATATGTGGAAAAACAAACTTGACAGGGAAGTATAATTATAATCTTACAGAGAATAACAACACATTTTAAAGTTATAAGAGCAAGATAATATGGTAACGTATTGATAAACAGCTTTTTATTTTATCAAAAATTCTTTCAGAATATTATTTTATTTAATTTACACTGAAATGCATCTCACTCATTTTGAACTGTGAGTTTGAAAATGTTATTAATTCACTCGCTCATTGAAAAACTGTATTTTAATATATTAGATATTCTCCAAGATGAAAATCTAAAATAGCATATGACCTATTGAGAAATAATAGGCAATGTATTACTTAATAAATGTGTTACAATAAATTGCAGAGCAGCACCATGGAGTGCATAAGTAAAAGAAGTGTCATGTTAGCTGGGCATTAACATATGAAGAATTGGGCAGATGGAAATTAATAAAGAATCATGGCAGATATACTTGAATGAGCAAAAGCAGTAAATTTAGATACAGTGGAGGTAAAATCAGACATAGTTTACATCACCTATAGAGCAAATATAGAAGGTAAGAAATGGAAAATTGTTGGCTTGATAAATTCCGATCAAATGGAGGGGAATTTTCTAAGTATCCTAGGGAGTCTGAATTCCACAGTCCATAGAGAACAAAGGAAGGCTGTTAAGCAAGAAATTAATGTGTTCACAGATGTGCTTCAAAAAAGACAAGCATGTTAAGATATTCCAGAGGCAGGAGAAGCTACAGAAAAACAGATATTTTTAAATATATTGTAGTAAACTGAATGGCAAGTTTCTCAATTTCTAAATTAATGTAGTCATTACAGAGATAGAAAGGAAAGCTATTCTGTGAACTTTAAGAAAAGAGCAATTGAGAAATGTGATGAATAATAGAGTCACCGTTAAAGTGGTCAGAAGATTTTAAGTCTAATAACAAAGATGGTGAGGCTATTAACAAACATAGATTTGGTGATGACAAGGCTGTGTGTGTGTGTGTGTTTGAGAGAGAGAGAGAGGGAAAGAGAAATGAGTGAGAGAGCTAGAACAACTTTTCAGCATACTTATAACAAATTTCAATGAGAAATGCAGAAGAATCAGAAAAATGGAAGGCTGGACATAGAATAATCAAAGTAATTCACAGAAATAAGTGGGTTGAATTAGGGGATTAGTGTATTTCTCATACAAAAAAAATAAAAGAAAACTGATAATTGATTCTGTGGGAGTTCTCTTACTGAACAGATGTAAAAGAGGAAAAAGATAATGCAGTAAATAAATCAAAGAGAACAGAGAGGTGGAAGAAAATCTAGGACATAAGGTAAATATCACACCTGGTCCAATCAATCCATGGGCCCTACGTAAATTAGACACCGCCTTCTCAAGCTTGCCTATAAAATCTGGTGCACTCTCATTCTGTGCCAGATTTCCCTTTTGAAAATCGTTCTCTCTTGTGAGAGAGAGAGCTGTCCTCTTTTCTCTTTATTTTGCCGATTAAACTTTAATCTTCTTATTCTTAAACTTCTTGGAATGAGAAAACGAATCCCCCTGGGTATTTACCCCAGACAATAATGCCATTTCAAAAACATGATTGTATACCTATTTCCTGTATAGTTCACTTTTATTATTTCAAAAAATTGATCATTGATCATAGAAATTGTAAAATATTTGAAAATTTGACTTTATGTAAGAAAGCTGAAGGAAAATTATGTAAAGAAACTGATAAAGCAATAAAATTATGCTATATTATAAAGTCTTACAATGAACATTTCTATGAAATCTATAGGTATATTACATTCCACATATTAATTTTTTTAAAATAGTTTTTGAAATAATATTAAAAAATGTGTATGTAGTTTTTCAGTGTGATTTAGTTATCTCATACCATAAAAAATTTTAGACAAATAATGTTAACAAAGAAGTTTGAAAAGCATTGTCTCATATTTATATGCTTTGTATGTGGCCATTTAATGGTATATGATAGTGGCTCACTAAAACCTTAGTGAGTACACGCTTTTTAATGAGTGCACCGACTGTAATTTCATTTTTTTTTATATATATATACTTTTTATTGCATTTTAGGTTTGGGGGTACATGTGAAGAACATGCAAGATTGTTACATAGGTACACACATGGCAGTGTGATTTGCTGCCTTCCTCCCCATCACCTGTATCTGTTATTTCTCCCCATGCTATCCCTCCCCAAATCCCCACCCCCTGCTGTCCCTCCCCTTTTTCCCCCCG
>PVKV010028456.1:0-24965 GCA_004027835.1 Alouatta palliata
CAATTCTCCTGCCTCAGCCTCCCGAGTAGCTGGGACTACAGGCACGTGCCACCATGCCCAGCTAATTTTTGTATTTTTAGTAGAGACGGGGTTTCACCATGTTGACCAGGATGGTCTCGATCTCTTGACCTCGTGATCCACCCGCCTCGGCCTCCCAAAGTGCTGGGATTACAGGCATGAGCCACCGCGCCCGGCCGTCTCTCCCTAACCTAACGGACCAGCCAGCCAGCCGCCTTCAGCCTGCCCGATAAAACCTTTCGGCCTTGCAAAAGATTTGAGACTATAATCTATAATTTTCCTTAAATATTTTCTGTAATATTTTGCAAACCACCCCGAGTGAATCTCAACAGAAAGGGGACTTTGTGCTGAGGTACAGCCATGTTCAACACAGCCCCAGAGGGCCTGTCACCGGGTGAGTGTACTATGCCAGCCACTTGGGGGTTGCCAGGATATGTTCTTTTGCCAACATGATACATTTTCTCCTGACATAAAATGATAATTTTGTATATATGACACTGGCTTTTGATGTTGTCAATCAAATCATTAACTGCATAGAAACAAACAAAAACATTGTATATATTTATGCTACACAGTGTGATGTTTTGATGGACACTGTGAGATATCATCACATTCCAGTAATTAACATGTCAATCACTTCTACATAGTCACGATTTCTGTACCCTTTGACCAACATCACCCCATTCCCCTCTCCTCCCAGCCCCTGGCAATCACCATCGTACTCTGTGCTTCTGTGAGTCTGGCTGTTTTAGATTCTGTGTGTAAGTGAGATCATGCAGTATTTCTATTTCTGACAATATTTATTTTTAAATGGCAGGACTTGGTGACTAGATCAATGCGGGTGGGTAAGGGAGAAGAAAAGTGACTTATTTAGTTTGTGTTTCAGATTTATGGCTATGTGTATGGTGATTTAATAAAGAACTTAGAACTTGGGAAATGTATAGGTTTGTAGAGGGCAGAACATGGTTTAGACATGCTGAGTTTTTGGGGGCTTATGGTCATTCAAGTGGGACTGCCCTCAGATTACTGAAGGTATGAATCTGAAGGCTGAAGAAATTTTGTGTAAAGAAGTTCTTACTTTACACTTGGTGAACTTAAGACTTAGGAGATGGCCAGGCATGGGGCTCACGCCTGTAACCCCAGCACTTTGGGAGACCAAGGCAGGTGGATCATGAGGTCAAGAGATCGAGACCATCCTGGCCAACATGGTGAAACTCCCTCTCTACTAAAAATACAAAAATGAGCTGGGTGTGGTAGTGCGCACCTGTAGTCCCAGCTACTGGGGAGGCTGAGGCAGGAGAATCGCCTGGACCTGGGAGGTGGTGGTTGCAGTGAGCTGAGATTTCGCCACTGTACTCCAGCCTTGCAACAGGGTGACTCTGTCTCAAAAAATAAACAAACAAACAAACAAACAACAACAACAAAAAAAAACAACTCAGAAGGTAAGTCAGTTTCCCAAGTTTCAAAGACCTTATATGTCTGGTTAATGCTATGTTCTTTATGCATTGTATTTACCATTTCAAGGGTCAAGAAACTAATAAATTCATCAGTGAGGTAAAACAGTTTTTTTTGATCATACATAATGTTCAGCTCACTTCTCGTTCTGGTCACTGTCACCTCACACTTCATTTATTATTTATTTATTTTTTAGAGACAGGATATTGCTCTGTTGCCCAGGCTGGAGTGCAGTGGCACGATCATAACTCACCGTGACATTGACCTCCTGGGCTCAAGTGATCCACTGCACCCTCCTGAGTAGCTAGGACTACAGGCACACACTACCATCTTTTAATTTTATTTGATTCTTTTTTTCTCTCAGTGTTTCATTTTGAATAGTTTCTATTGCTATCTTTTTAATTCACTGATCTTTTCTTTGCAATGTCCAATCTGCCATTACTCCCATCCAATATATTTTTCATGTGATACATTGTAGTTTTTCATCTCTAGAAGTTAGATTTGAGTCTCTTAATATCTTCTACGCCTGTACTTCAAATTTTAAACATGTGAAATGAAGATATAATAATAGTTTTAATGCTTTTGCCTGCAAATTCTAACATCTGTCTAAATTCTGGGTGAGTTTTGATTGACTGTTTTTTGTCTTCATTATGTTTATAAAGGATTCTTGCTCTGTCACCAGGCTGGAGTGCAGTGGCACAATCTTGGCTCACTGCAACCTCCTCTCCCTGGGTTCAAGTGATTCTCCTGCCTCAGCCTCCTGAGTAGCTGGGACTGCAGGTGTGCGCTACCACGCCCAGCTAATTTTTGTATTTTTAGTAGATATGGGGTTTCGCCATGTTGGCCAGGTTGTTCTTGAACTCTTGATCTGCCCGCCTTGGCCTCCCAAAGTGTGGGGATTACAGGCATGAGCCACGGTGCCTGGCCTATATTTGTATTTTTTAAAACTTCTTTGCGTTTCTGTTGATTTCTGATTTGATGCCGGATATTGTGAATTTTACCTTACTGAGTATCTTAGTTCATTTAGGCTTCTATAACAGAATACTTTAGACTGTGTCATTTACAAACAGCAGAAATGTGTTGCTCACAGCTCTGGAGGCTGGGAAATCCAAGAGTAAGGTACTAGTGCATTCAGCGTTTAGTGAGGGCTTGCTCTCTGCTTCAAAGACAGCGCCTTGTGGCTGTGTTCTCACCTAGTGAAAGGATCAAGGTGGCTCCCTCAAGCCCCTTTTGAAGGATACTATTCCTAAATCACCTCCTAAAGGCCTCACTTCTTAATAAAATCACACTGGGGATTAAGTTCCAACATAGGAATTTTGGAGGAACACAAATATTCAGACCACAGCATTTTGCTTCTGGCCTGAAAATTAGTGTCCTTCTCACATGCAAGATACATTCATCACATCCCAGTAGCCCCAAAACTCTTCACTTTTTTCAGCATCAACTCAAAAGTCTAAAGGCCAGAGTTTCATGTAAATACCATCTAAATCAAATATGGATGGGACTCAAGATAGGCAAATTGCTCTCCAGTTGTGAACCTGTAAAATCAATCATGTTATGTGCTTTCAAAATAAAATGGCAGGACAGACATGGAATAGATGTCCCCATTTCAAAAGGGGAAAAATAGGAAGAAAGGAATAACTGGTTCCAAGTAAGTCCAAAGCCCAACAGGGCAAATCTGAAGACTTGAAGATAACCTTTACACTGGGGCAAGGGTTGGGGCCCCAAGGCAGCCTCATGGCTTTGCTGAGCATAAGCCATGCTGCAGTTCTCATGGGTTGGATTGTGATGCCCGAGGCTCTCCCAGACTGGGTGCACGTGGGTGCCTCTACAGTTCTGGGGTCTCTCTGCAGTGGTCCCACCCCTGTGACAGTGCCCTGCTGGGGCCATGAGACGCTCCAGAACGTCCTTTGAAATCTAGGTGGAGGTAGCCATACCTCCATAGCTCTTGTACTCTGTGCCCCTGCAGAACTAGCACCATATGGAAGCTGCTAAGGTTTAGCACCAGCACCTTTCAAGGGAAAGTCATTGCAGCCTACATCGCACCTGAGCTCACTGGAGCCACGCCAGGGATGCCAGAGGGTCTCTGTGCTAGAATATAGAAACAGAAACTTGAGGTGGCACAGTGAAGTGAGTGCTGAGGTCCCACGATGCCTGAGGACCCTTTTCTGACATAATTCTGTCCCTCAGGCCTTGGCATTCTGGCCCTCTGATGGCAGTGGCAGCCCCCATGATCTCTAAAACACTTTTGAGGTCAGTCTTCCATTGTCTTAATAGATAGCATCTAGCTTCCTTCTATCCATACTAATCATCTTATTAAATGTTTGCTTGGCCATGACCTTGGTGTTCTCTCTTGAATACAGTTTTTTTTTTACTCTGTGTGTGTGTGTGTGTGTGAGACAGAGTCTCGCTCTATTGCCCAGGCTGGAGTGCAGTGGTACCATCTCGGTTTGCTGCAACCTCTGCCTCCCAGGTTCAAGTGATTCCCTGCCTCAGCCTCCTGAGTAGCTGGGATTACAAGCGCCCACCACCATGCCCAGCTAATTTTAGCATTTTTAATAGAGACGGAGTTTCACCATGTTGGCCAGGTTTGGTCTCAAACTCCTGGCCTCAAGTGATCTGCCTGCCTTGGCCTCCCAAAGTGCTGGGATTACGGCTGTGAGCCACCGCACTTGGCTACTTTCTTGTTCTTTACAACATGGGCAAGCTGAGGATTTTTCATATCTTTAAGTTCTGTTTCTCTTTTGATTACTAATTTAACCTTTAATTTGTGTCTCTTCTTTTGCAGTTTATAAGCAGTCCAGAGAAACCATTCTGCCCTCTCAATGGTATTTAGAGATTTCTTTTGCCAAATATCTTATTTCATTGCTTAAAAGTTCCACTTCTCACAAAACACTAGGCCACAAACACAATTAAGCCAAGTTCATTGCAACTTTATAACAAGATCAACTTCTTCCAGTTTCCTATAACACATTCCTAATTTGCATCTGAGACCTCATCAAAATGGCCTCTACTGTTTATATTTCTACCAGCATTCTGATCATGACCACTTAGGTAATCTCCAAGAAAACTGAGTGAGGCTTTCTCTGCAGCTTTCTTCTTTTTCTTAGCCCTCACCAAATTGCCCTTAAGACTCCTTTCATGGTGATGTAACTCAGAACTTTTCCAGCCTCTACCCATTACTTAATTTCAAAGCTGCTTCCACATTTTTAGATATTTGTTATTGTAGCACTCCATTTCTCAGTACCAAGTTCAGTCACAGTCTGCTCGGATAGCTGTAACAAAGTACCGTAGACTGGCTAATTTATAGAAAACAGAAATTAACCGCTCACAGTTCTGGAGGCTGGGAAGTCTAAGATTAAGGTGCTAGCAGATTCAGAGTTTGGTGAGGGTTTGCTGTCTGCTTCAAAGACAGCGCCTTGCTGCTGTGTCCTCACATGGCAGAAGGGGCAAGGGGGCTCCCTTGAGCCTCTTTGACAAGGGTAATATTCCTAAATCACCTCCTGAAGGCCTCACTTCTTAATACAATCACACTGGGGATTAAATTCCAACGTACGAATTTTAGAGTAACACAAACGTTCAGACGGTAGCACTGAGTTTTGTACCTCTATAAATATTTTTTGAGGTTTGTTCTCGGACATATTTAAGTTACCTGGAAGTAGTTTGATCCTTTCAGGTATTTCTTTTAAGAATTATTAGATGGGACTGGAGCAGAGCTCAGTGTAGGGATAATTATTTTCCACGACCGAGGCAAAACCCTACTGTGTACTCCACCCAATGACTTATGAGTCCTGTGGTTTTCTAATCTTGCTGGTGAGAATAGCCACTATTTCAAGCCCTGTTTGAACATAGTGTACTTTAATCTTTTTGGATGGTTCTTTTCCTGGCCTGGGTAGTTTCCTAACATATATGCATGGATCAGTCAGTACTCATTATACACTTGAGGGGCACCCTGTGCAGATCTCTGGAGTTCTGTCTCTGTGCACTTTCCTCTTCTCTGCTACTTTGTGCTGTGAACTCTAGTTACTTTCTTATTGGACTCCCCAGTTGGTTTGTCTTCCCAACTCAGGGAGTCTGCAAAGCTTGGCCTGGTTTCCCCTCCGTGTGCAGAGAAAACTCTCTTAAGAGAGCGCACGGGGGCAATCCTTTGGCTCATCTTATTTGTTTCCCATCTGTAGGGGCTCACAGCCTTTGTTGCCTACATGTCCAGTATATCTTGAACATTTTTGTTTCACATATTTGGTCTTTTTTTTTTTTGAGCCTGATTTTGAGTGACTTACACAAGGTTCTGTAGCAAGCAAAAAAGGTGGAACTGAGACTTGAACTCAGCTGGGTTCTGGACAGCCACCATATACATACATATGTATATTTTTGAGACAGGGTCTCACTTTGTTGCCCAGGATGGAGTGCAGCAGCACCATCATGGCTCACTGCAGCCTCAAACTCCCAGGCTTAAGCAATCCTCCCACCCTAGCCTTCTAAGTAGCTAGAACTATGGGCATGCATGCATCACCATGCCCAGCTATTTTTTTTATTTAAAAATTTTTTTTTTGTAGAGATGGGATTTCTCTGTGTTGCCCAGGATGGTCTCAGACTCCTCTTGGGCTCAAGCAATCTGTCTGTCTCAGCCTCCCAAAGTGCTGGGGTTATAGGCATGAGCCATCGCACCCAGCCTTTGTCTGTTTTTTGTTGTTTTAGACGTGAGAGCAAATCCAGTCTCTGTTATTCTATCTTATGTGCCCAATTTAATTTTAATTGTATTTTACTGTTTTTGAGATGGAGTCTCACTCGTCTAACCTCCATCTCCTGGGTTCAAGAACTTCTCCTGTCTCCTGAGTAGTTGGGATTATAGTGTGTGCCACCACTCCTGGCTAAGTTTTGTATTTTTATTAGAGACAGGGCTTTGTCATGTTGGCAAAGCTAGTCTCGAACTTCTGACCTCAGGTGATTGGCGCACCTTGGGCTCCCAAAGTGCTGGGATTACAGGCATGAGCCAGTGTACCCAGCTGCATGCCCAATTTTAAATATAAAAATATATTTACTAATTAGAAAAGAAATAAAATTAGTCATCACCTTATATTCTAGAAATAACTACTATTGACTTTTTTTTCAATGTCTTCCACAAGTCTTGTATGCTGTGTAGTAAAAGTGTTTTTTGGGGTCGGAGACTTGGGACTAAGTCTGCCACTCATTTTCTGCATCATCTTTTATAAGTTTTTAAAACTCTTTAGTTTTGAATTTCTCATCTAAATTGTAGAGGCAGATATTTATCTCAGGAGTTGCTGCAAGGACTAAATGAAACTGTAAAACACCTAGTACAGTGCATTCTTTGAATGCCTGAGAATGGGTGGTTAATGCTTAGGGTCATGAGTTAGGGAAAAATAAGGCAGAGAGAAGCAGATTCGAGCAATCTGTGTGCCCTGGGAAAAATGCCATAAAGTGTTAGGGTGCCTCCCTGCTACGGCAGTTTTGGAGATTAGACCCTTGATGCTCGCATTTGGTGGCAATTCAGAAAGCTTCATGGTTGGGTTGCATGAAAAATGCAGCTGGGGTGGAGGAACAAGAGTCCATGTTGAAGATGCGGACCAATGGGTATCAGTGTGGCATAATCATCACCATCACAGAGAAGGAAAATCAGACTGACAGAGCTGGGGGAATGACTGAGGGATTCACCCATGCAGCCCTAAAAAGAAAACCCATTCGGTTTTACATACAGATAAAAAATAATCTAATTCAGTCAGTGCAAGCTTCAGTGGACTAGTTCTTTAGTTCTAGAATTGCTTGTTCTTGGGACAGAGAGGAAAGTGGAGTGGTTGATTTCAGCATGAAAGGGCTTAGCTAAAGGCAAATTGAGACTCTTTTTAACCTCTAAGAGCTCTATGCATAATACTGTCTAGCTTTTTTATTCTCCCTTGATGGATTTTAAAAATATCATCAAATTACATCATTTGCTGTTGCTACCAGTTGAAGCTTTTAACTCCCTGTCTTGTTTGGGCCAGACATGGTGTGGAAGGTGACTCAAGGTCAGTAATGTGGTCTCTGCTCCTAAGTTATCATTCTGTTTTTCTTTCTTTCTTCCACAGATAAAAGGGGCCCATGAGCACTGTCGTCTGTTGAGTGACTTTCATTTGTAACTTTAAAAGAGGTTGTCTGAAGGCTTGAAAAATTTCCCAAGGTGGGAGTTTTAATATTCAGAGATGCAGCCTGCTTTTTGGAAGCTGAATTCTTTTGTTGCTGACAAAAATCAGAAAAGCTCTGGAGTTTGGGGGAAAAGATTCTTGTTTTTAAAATTGCTCCTGAAATCACTGTGTTATTGTTAGAAAAATGTTCACTTTGTGGATAATGGGGACATAATTCCGATCCTCATGCCGGCCCTGCCCCAGGAGCTCAGTTCTGCCTGCTGCCTGCTGCATGGGTTATGGGTTCTTTGTGTTGCCTTTTGAGCTGGGGTCAGGCATTCCAAAATCTCTCTTTCTATTCAACACAGTCATCTTGTAGTTTATATTAAAAAAAAAAATACTGGGGTGTCACTCAAACCTCCTTTTCCCTAAAGGGCAGAAATTAGACACATGGAGACCCCAGTCTTTAATACTGGCCAAGACATGCCACCAGGACCAAGATTATGAATTATGGAAAGAGCACCACCGAAGCAAATAGTGCTTAAACTTGAAACTTTTCTTCCGTATCTGCTATGCATTGCATAGTGCGAGGTTATTTAAGTTTGGCACTATTGGCATTTTGTGCAGGGTAATTCCTTGTGGTGGCGGAGGCTGGCCTTCGTTTGATGTTTAGCAGCACCCGTGGCCTCCACTTCCTGGACATCAGTAGCACCCTTACATACTTCCGGTTGTGACAACCAAAAAGGTCTTCCGATATTGCCAAATGTCCCTGGGTAGGGAGAGCGGCAAGATCACCCCTGATTGAGAAGTGCTGGCATAGTAGTTAGAAAGAAGCCTGGGCTTGGAATCAGGAAAACCTGGGTAAAATATGACTGTTGTTTATCAGCTGGATGGCTTTAGGATACTTAATTGACCTTTTAGGTCTCAGTAGCTTCATAGGGAGGTAAAATGGGAATGTGATTACCTACTTCACATGCCTGTACTAAGGTCTAAGAGAAACAATGCCTGTAATAGCATGCCTGCCAAGGCTCTTCCTTTGCTGCCTCACCTTCCTCCCTGGATTCCTCGTGTCTTACTTCCCCATCAGCTTCTGCTGGCCCTGGTCTTAGGTGGCTCATAATATTCTAATTTTCTTTCTTTCTTTATAGCTTTAATTTTTATTAGGTTTAATTTTAGTTTTTATATTAATAGAACATTAAAAATTGAAAAAGAAAAAGATAAGCATCAAATAGCATTTCTTTTTTTTTAAATTTATTTTATTTTAGTTTCGGGGGTATGTGTGCATGTTTGTTACATAGGCATATTGCATAACGGTGGGGATTGGGTTCTAGTGTACCTGTTATCCAAATAGTGAACATTGTAACTGACAGGTAATTTTTCAATCCTCACCCCTCTCCCTCTCCCATCTTTTGGAAGCCCCAGTGTCTATTATTTTCATTCATTTGTCTATATGTACCTATTAGCTCCCTCTTATAAGAGAGAACATGCAGTATTGGTTCTCTGTTTCTGAGTTAGTTTACTGAGGGTAATGGCCTCCAGATCCATCCATGTTGCTGCAAAGAATATGATTTCACTCCTTTTTATGGCTGCAAGTATTCTGATTTTTCTTACTGAGGTCTGATGTTGTCTTTCCTGGCTTGGTTCCTGACCTGTGACCCAATGGTGACTCCTTTGTTCTACATTAATAGACTTTGGTGCTGGGAAGGTCTGCATAGCATTTGTGGGGTCATGCTTTGTTATCTGAACTACCATCTCAATCTCTTTTAGTTCACTGAATTCAAAGGATCAGGCACACATATGATAAACATCAGGAAGAATTTCAGGTCACTCAGAAAACGAAGTTTGGAATATCATGGTGAGAACCTGCTGGAAGGTATTATTGAGAGAAGATAAGATTCACTTTTCTTGGGAATGGATTACCCATGAGCACATGGCTCCTGCTTAAAGCTGTTTAGATACAGTCCAGTTTTGGAAGAACAAGAATTAAAGTTCTCTTAATGTTACTAAGAGGAAATGTGCTAGAGTGAATTCTAAAGAGTAGTAATATGCTTTACCAAAATAAATCAATAATATTAGAACCTGGTGTACACAAAGAGCAGTGAAATCAGAATTGAAAGATAAATTTGAGGTCATCAGGCTCCATCTCCTCTAAACATACTTATCCAACTTCTTTTTTTCTTTTTTTTGAGATGGAGTCTCACTCTGTAGCCCAGGCTGGAGTGTGGTGGTGCGATCTCGGCTCACTGCAACCTCCGCCCCCAGGTCCCAGTTCAAGCAATTCTCCTACCTCGGCCTCCCAAGTAGCTGGGATTACAGGCATGAGCCACCATGCTCCGCTAATTTTTTAAAATATTTTTTAGTAGAGACAGGGTTTCACCATGTTGGCCAGTCTGGTCTTGAACTCCTGACCTCGTGATCCACCTGCCTTGGCCTCCCAAAGTGCTGGGATTACAAGCATGAGCCACCACGCCTGTCCACTTATCCAACTTCTCTATAGCACTCCTAATTTGTGTCCATTCAGTCTTTCCTTGAATACCTTGAAAGATGGGGCTATCACTGAGTTCTGAGACAGTTTACTCCACATTGAATGCTTGTGATAAAACAATGCAAGTACAATATGGGACCAAAATCTACTTCCTGGAAACCACTACACATTGATCCTTGCTATGGTTTCTGAAACTATGTGAATAAGACTAAGTAAGACTCAGAGAGACTACCATCTATGGGATATTTCTTTTCAAAACTTACATTTTTCTTCAATCCTCTTCTATAGTAGTTAGCATCCTAAGAGCATACTCCACCTGCCCAGATGTGGATATCATGTTCTGGATGTCTGAATAGTGCATACTTCATTTATTAATCTAGCCTCTTATCTGAGTTATTGTTTGAGCAGACATAGTACAGGGTTGGGCTCAAAATGACCTGTAGCCAACTAAAACTCTTAGGTTCTAATTGCAGTTAATCTGAGCTAGTATTTTGAAAGTGAAAATAAAGACACATTTTAGTGGTGCAACAAATTTTATTTAGGTTTTCTTTCTTTTTTTTCCTTCCTTCCTTCCTTCCTTCCTTCCTTCCTTCTTTCTTTCATTCTTTCTTTCTTTCAAGACAGGGTCTCATTCTGTTGCCCAGGCTGGAGTGCAGTGGCTCAATCTGGTCTCACCGCAACCTCCACCTCCCAAGCTCAAGCGATCTTCCCACCCCAGCCTCCTGTATAGCACAGACTACAGATGTGCACCACCACACCTGGCTAATTTTTTGTAGAGATGGGGTTTCAACATGTTGCCTGGTCTCGAACTCCTAAGCTCAAGTGATCTGCCTGCCTCAGTCTCCCAAAGTGCTGGGATTTACAGGCATGAGGCACCATGCCTGGCCTATTTTGGGTTTTAAACCAAGAAAATTTGGATTTGCATTTTTGCTCCATCACTTATTAGAAGGTTCTTCTATTTCTTTGAAAGTCAGTTTCTTAACATAATAGTAAGGGTAATGGTACATATTTGAAGGAATTTTGTAAGTATTAGAAATAATTGTTGAGTATTTGTCAGTTACTAGGTACTCTATGTATGGTAAATATTTGATTTATAATTTTGAGATTTAAAAATATCTATTTTTGACCAGGCTCAGTTGCCCATGCCTGTAATCCCAGCACTTTGGGAGGCAGAGACAGGCGGATCCCAAGGTCAGGAGTTCAAAACCAGCCTGCCAACATGGTGAAACCCCTTATCTACTAAAAATACACAAGAAATTAGCCGGGTGTGGTGGTGGGTGCCTGTAATCCCAGTTACTTGGAAGGCTGAGGCAGGAGAACTGCTTGAACCCGGGAGGCGGAATTTGCAGGGAGCCAAGATCGCACCACTGCACTCCAGCCTGGAATGGAGCAAGATTCCATCTTGGAAAAAAACAGTGCATTATTAGCTTTGTTGATTTGTCATCACATGCCAATAGCATTTTCCTGTTTAAAATAACATTTACATATAGTAAATTGCACCCTTTAGAGTGTATAGTTCTGTGAATGTTGACAAATATATAGCAACATAGCTACTATTGTAATCAAGATATAAAAGTTTTATCACCCCCTAAATTCTCCTGCGCCCCCTTTTGGTCAACCCCTTCCTCTAACCCGGACTCTTGAGAACCACTAACATGTTTTCTGTCCTTACAGCATTGCCTTTATAAGACTATTAAATAAATGGAATCATACAATGTGTAACATTTTAGGTCTGGTGTATTTCACTTAACGTAATGCAGGGATCCCCAACCCTGGGCCATGGACTGGTATCAGTGCGTGACCTGTTAAGAACCAGGCCACACAGGAGGAGGTGAGCGAGTGAAGCTTCATCTGTATTTACATCTGCTCCCCACAGCTCTCATTACTGCCTGAGGTCTGTCTTCTGTCAGATCAGCTATGCCATTAGATTCTCACAGGAGCACGCAGTTTCTATTATGAACTGTACATGCGAGGGATCTAGGTTGCACGCTTTTTATAAGAATCTAATGCCTGATGATCTGTCGCTGTCTCCCATCACCCCCAGATGGGACTGTCTAGTTGCAAGAAGACAAGCTCAGGGCTCCCTGCTGCTGATTCTACATTATGGTGACTTGCATAATTATTTCATTATATATTACAATGTAATAATAATAGAAATAAAGTGCACAATAAATGTAATGTGCTTGAATTATCCCGAAGCCATCCCACTTCCCCTCACCCCCAACCTCTCGTCTGTGGAAAAATTATCTTCCATGAAACCAGTCCCCTGGTGCCAAAAAGAGTGGGGACTGCTGGCATAATGCATCTGAGATTCATTTATGTTATTTTTAGTTTTTTTAGACAGAGTCTCACTCTGTTGCCAGGCTGGAGTGCAATGGTGCGATCTCGGTTCACTGCAATCTCTGCCTCCTGGGTTCAAGCAATTCTCCTGCCTCAGCCTTCTGAGTATTTGGGACTACAGGCACACGCCACCACACCTGGCTAGTTTTTGTATTTTTAGTAGAGATGGGGTTTCACCATGTTGGCAAGGGTGATCTCGAACTTCTGACCTCAAGTGAACCACCTGCCTTGGCCTCCCAAAGCACTGGGATTACAGGTGTGAGCCACTGTGCCTGGCTTCATTTATGTTATTGCTTGTATCAGTTCTTTTTAAAATTGCTGGGCAGTATATCATTGTATGGCTGTACCACAGTTTGTTTATCCATTTCCCAGTTGAAGAACATTTGAGATGGTTCCAGTTTTTGGCAAAGACGATGGAAACTACTGTAAATATTTACATACAGGTTTTTGTGTGAACATACGTTTTCATTTCACTTGGGTAAAACATATACGTGGGATTGTTATGTCTGAAAGTGCATATTTGACTTTATAAGAAATGGCCCTACTATTTTTTCCAAGTGTCAGCATCATTTTTCATTTCCACCAGCAATGCAGGAGACTTCTGGTTGCTGTGCATTCTCACCGATTCTTGGTATTGTTAGTTTCTTTCTTTTTTAGTCATTCCAATAGGGGCATAGCAGTATCACATAGTTTTGATTTGTATTTACTGAATGATCACTAATGCTGAGAATCTTTATATGTGATTTTCATTCAGTCCGTATGTCTTCTTTGGTGAAGTGTCTGCTCAGATATTTTGCCCATTTCTTTTTTTTTTTTTTTTCTTGAGACGGAGTTTCACTCTTGTTACCCAGGCTGGAGTGCAATGGCGCGATCTCAGCTCACTGCAACCTCCTGCTCCCAGGTTCAAGCGATTCTCCTGCCTCAGCCTCCCAGGTAGCTGGGATTACAGGCACCTGCCATCACACCCGTCTAATTTTTGTATTTTTAGTAGAGATGGGGTTTCACTGTGTTGGTCAGGCTGGTATCGAACTCCTGACCTCATGATCCACCTGCCTCGGCTTCCCAAAGTATTGGGATTACAAGGGTGAGCCACCACGCCCGGCCAAGGGCTGTTTCCTTTTGAGGGTTGTGAAGGAAGGATTTGTTCTAGCTTCTCTCCTTGGCTTGTAGATGGCCATCTTCTTCCTGTGTTTTTTCACATCACCGTCTGTTTGTCTGTTTCTGCATCCAAATTTCTCTCTCTCTCTCTTTTTTTAATAAGGACACCAGTCATATTAAACTGGGCCCACTGTAATGACCTCATTTTAACTTGCCTACCTCTGTAAAGATTCTATCTCCAAATAAGGTCATAGGCTGAGGTCCTGGGAGTCAGGACTCCAACATGTCACTCTTTCAGTTCTGCCTATTGAAGAAGGGATGCCTCACAGAGAGGTAAGAGATTCGAGTTGCCTTCCTGGCTTAAGACCTGGAAATCGTCTAAGAAAGATTATCCATACTCTTTGCTCTCAAGAGAAAAAGCATAGAGACATCTTTTGCTATGGCTTGTTTGTTAACTATGATGGTTGGTAAGATTTTATACTCATCTGTACCCAAAAGAGAAAGGACTGGAAGGAAGTGTTGGCTGGTTAGCTCTATTACCTTTTGAAGTCAAAACCTATCCCCTGCTCACCCCTGTCCTCAGTCTAGGCTCAGTAGGTGATCTCCTGGCCATCTGTCTCATATTACCTCTTGTGCCAAATAAATGCTTAAAAAATTATGGCAAGAAACATGTGAAATTTACCACCATATCTTTCTTAGGGGGGAAACAACTCAAACACCCCCAATGTACTATATATAGGTTTCAAATTCCTCTAGTTTTGCTTTATCTTTAAGATGGGGCTGGTTTGCCAGAGGGTTTTTTGTTTTTTTTTGAGACAGTGTCTTGCTCTGTTGCCCAGGCTGGAGTGCAATGGTAAGATCTTGGCTCACTGCAACCTCTGCCTCCCAGGTTCAAGTGATTCTCCTGTCTCAGCACTGCCCCCTTCCTATCCAGTAGCTGGGATTACTGGTGTGTGCCACTGTGCTTGGCTAATTTTTGTATTTTTAGTAGAGACGGGGTTTCACCATGTTGACCAGACTGGTCTTGAACTCGTGACCTCAGATGATGTGCCCGCTTTGGCCTCTCAAAGTGCTTGGATTACAGGCATGAGCCACCATGCCCAGCCTCTATAACCTGCTTTAGGTCTTCCCTGTTGCCTCTCTCCAGCAATAGGCCGCTGGTGGGGTGAGAGCAGGGGTGGGCTCATGTTTTCTGTAGTTCTGACGAAGCCTCTATATCAGACTGGCACTCTTCTGTGGGTCTAGAAGGATGGGCTCTTCTAGAGGTCCTGCTCCCCTCCCCACCAGCTAGAGGATATATATATATATAAATATATATGTATATTTTACTTAATACCAGACGTAATAGTATAAACTGGCTACAGCATGCCTGGCTAATTTTTTTTTGTACTTTATTACTTTTTTTTTTTTCCCGAGATGGAGTCTCACACTGTTGCCCAGGCCGTAGTGCAGTGGTGCAATCTTGGTTCACTGCAATCTCCGCCTCCTGGGTTCAAGCAATTCTCCTGCCTCAGCCTCTTGAGTAGCTGGGACTACAGGCGTGTACCACCACGCCCAGCTAATTTTTTTGTATTTTTAGTAGAGATGGGGTTTCACCATGTTGGCCAGGATGGTCTTGATCTCCTGACCTCATGATCCGCCCACCTCGGCCTCCCAAAGTGCTGGGATTACAGCCATGAGCCACCGTGCCCTGCCACTTTTTTACTTTTTTAGAGACAGGGTTTCATCATGCTGCCTAGGCTGGTCTCAAACTTTTGGGCTCAAAGCAATTCACCTACCTTGGCCTCCCAAAGTGCTGGAATTACAGGTGTGAGCCACTGCACCCGGGCTAGAAAGCCTGTAATGGTCTAGACTCAGCACGTGCTCTTGCCACTTCCCTAGGAGCAGTTTTTTTTTTTTTTTTTTTTTTTGTCTGTTCTCTCAGATTCAGTAGATTTTTCATCTGTGCTTTAGGGACAATAAAACCTAATACTTCCTCTGTGAGATAGAGATATGGTAATAACAACAGCAACTCTACAGGGATTTTTTTTTTTGAGACAGAGTGTCACTGTGTTGTTCAGACTGGAATGCAGTGGCATAATCATAGCTCACTGCAGCCTTGAACTTCTCTGTAAGGATTTTTATGATAAAATAGTAGGATTTACATTTTAAGGCATCTTATTCATATGTAATAGACAGTTGCTTATTGCATTTCACTCAATAGTTTCTTCCCCCACATCTTCATGTTATTTGCAAGGCTGAGCTCTTATCTTTTACATCTCCATCTAAGTCATTACAAGTGCCGATTATTACAACTCCTGAACATAACGATACACATGAAAAGTTTTCAGAGAAACAAAAAATATCTTATTGAATATCCTATTTGATTTAAGTTCTATTTAGTGTTACTTAATTTGGGGTGAACATTCCAGAAAGCCCTTCTTCTTGAGAATTGGAATGTGGTAGAGTGCCCCTAAGACAACGTTGTATCTGGTAGGATATTTGCACAAGGCAATGAAGATGGGGAAAATCCACATTACGGTTTAGAGTAGAGGTCACAAATGGAAGGTGAAATGCAAGGCTGGAGGCTATTACAGTTAAGACTCCAACCATAGGCAGTGTAGTAAGTTAGTAAGCCTAGTGTTATTTTAGAAAGCTCCGTGACTATTCACAATAGCAAGGACATGGAATCAACCTTAATGACCATCAACGGTAGACTGGATAAAGAAAATGTGGCACATATATACCATGCAATACAATGCAGCCATAAAAAATAATGAGATCATGTCCTTTGCAGCAACATGGGTGGAGCTGGAGGCTATTATCTTAAGTGAACTAACACAGGAACAGAAAACCAAATGCCACATATTCTCACTTATAAGTGGGAACTAACGATTGAGCACACATGGACACAAAGAAGGGAGTGGTATACACTGACTCCTAATTTAAGGTGGAGGGTGGGAGGAGAGTGAGGATTGAAAAACTACCTATTGGATATTATATTAGTCTATTTTCATGCTGCTGATAAAGACATACCTGAGACTGGGCAATTTACAAAAGAAAGAGGTTTATTGGACTTACAGTTCCACATGGCTAGGGAGGGCTCACAATCATGGTAGAAGGCAAGGAGGAGCAAGTCACATCTTACATGGATGGCAGCAGGCAAACAGTGCTTGTGTAGGGAATCTACCGTTTGTAAAACCATCAGATCTTGTGAGACCCATTCACTATCATGAGAACAGCACGGGGAAGATCCACTCCCATGATTCAGTTATCCTCCACTGGGTCCCTCCCACAACAGGTGGGAATTATGGGAGCTACAAGATGAGATTTGGGTGGGGCACAGAGCCAAACCGTATCAGGTAGTACTCTTAATTCAGGGTGATGAAATAATCTGTACACTAAACCCCAGTGACACACAATTTACCTATATAACAAACCTACACATGTAGCCCTGAACCTAAAATAAAAGTTAAACATTTTTTAAAAAAAGGCTATGGACATTTTGAGGATCCCATGACCAACTGAAGTGAAATACACATTCTGGGAGCGATTGATATGGGAGAATGTAGGGGGAAGGGGACATTCTGATGGTGAAGTGAAAGGTATCATTATGTACCGTGTGCTCTGGCCTACAAAGTTCATGGCCCATTATTTCTACCTCCACAGGATTTGAGCAAAAACCAAGACAAATATGGATTTATTTTTTCCCAGTGTGCTAGACCGGTGTACAGAATAGGAGTAGAAAGAAAACTGGGGAAAAGCACGGTGAGCGTACAAGAAAGAACACTTATTTCTGACATCTGTGATACAGAGAAGTATTAGGCAATGTACCTCTTGATTTCCTAGTTCCCTGGTGAAAAGAAGATTAATCCTTTTTTAGGTAATTAATAGGAGCACTGAACCTTTTGTTCACCTGTATACAAATCATTAACAGAGCAAGATACCAGCTGGAGGCAGGTAATTTTGCAGCTCCTCCAGAGAATTCTTTGGGGATGAATATTTTTCCTATTTTCAAGCTGCATTGTTATTAAAAAAGGGAAGTGCATTTCAACACCCATGTTTAGTTACCTTGGTTATACCAGTGTCTTAGTAGAGTGCCCCAAGCGACCTATTCCATGGATTATGTGAATTTACTCATTCTTGAGGCCCATTTTAATTCGTTATCAGCTGAGTTCAGCATTCAGTTTTTCCTCTTTACTGTCTGCTTTCTATTTCCCTCAAACACCATAGACTGTGGCCAGGATGAATGATCAAGCCCAGGTCCTTCACATTATCCCATATCAGACTCAATCCCCACAGAGACTGGGTTACCCTTTGGGAACAGGTGTGTCACTGACCCAAAATTTGAGCCCTCTTTAATTTTTTAAATGTTTCTGCTGATTTTCAGGTTTGAAGATGAGTGAGCTTCTCTGTGAAATTCTTGCGTGCTTTAGAAAAACTGACATTCAGTAGTACCATGCATGAAAGCCAGCCTGTGTAAAGAGATGTCTTTCTGTCCTTGCTTCCTTCCATTCTCTCTTCCTCTTCATCAACTTTTAGTATCCACTATTTGCTAAGTTCATAACTGTTTGGTTTCAAGGAGTGAAGACTCTTTAAATTTGGTTAAGCTTAAACAGAAAAGGATAGAAGAGTATGAAAAGAATACAAAACCAGGCCTCATAAATGTCTGGAACTAACACACTGAAAAGCCAGTGGAAACTACGGCAGATTTTCTACTCTTTATTCTCTCCTCCCTTTCCTCCTCTTCTTCCCCCTCTTTAAAACATGCGCTAATCTCTCTAGTTTAAGACTCTATACAGAAATCAAGTGGCAGGGGACGCGTGTAGGAGAAAGCAACTGGCTATATTCTGAAGATATCACCTGCCCCTGCCCTTTTGTTTTTTGAGACAGTCTCATTCAGTTGCCCAGGGTGGAGTGCAGTGGCTGGATCACAGTTCACTGCAGCATCAACCTGGGCTCAAGTAATCCTCCCACCTCAGCCTCCCGAGTAGCTGGGACTACCGGCATATACCACTACCCCGGCTAATTTAAAAATTTTATATTGTAGAAATGGGTTTCATCATGTTGCCCAGGCTAGTCTCAAACTCCTGGCCTCAAGTGATCCTCCCACTTTGGCCTTCCAAAGGGCTGGGATTATAGGCGTGAGCTGCCATGCCTAGCCTGAAAGATGCTTTCTTTAGCTCCTCCTTCCTCTTGCCCGATTCCCAAACAGCCCTGTTTACAGGCTTGGATTTCTTTTCAGCAGTCTTTTAGACTCTTAAGAACAGAACAGAAATATAGTCTAACGTTAATTCAACAAACATTTCCTGAACACCTAGGTTCTGATGATACAGAGATAAATGAGAGAATGCCTTCCCTTGAGGAGCTATGAGTTAATAGAAAACTTTCAGTGAATTGACTTAGTGAGAGCTTTTTGCTCAGATTTGTGGAGAGAGACAACTCTCCCCTTTTTTGAAAATTCAAACTTTGTTTTTATAAGTGTTATAAAGGTCTTGATTGAACCAAATGGCACATTTGGTAGAGTGTGTTGTTGGCCAGTTGTACTGAAATAGTCTGTCTTGTATGTTCCAAACACTCCTTAATTCAAGAAAACGGAACCCATGACCTGCCACTTCCCTCCACCTCTTGACACACACTGGTATGCAAACACATGCAGAGAAAGGCATCACAATTCATCCTGTTGTACCAGTTAGAAACATAAGCGATATTCTCAATGTATGCCTCATTGGCATACCCAATTAATCTTGTTCATCTAGTCCTTTTTATTTTACAGATACCTCATCTCTCATCGCTGCTCCCTCTTCTTTACCTCTTCTGGTATCACCTTCAGACATTCATTATCTCTCGCCTAAATCACCGCCACTGTCACTACTTAACTGGTCTCACAGTTTCCAATCCACCTTCCTTCCAACTGTTCTCCGGTCATAGTGTCTAACAAACAGTGGTTGTTGCTAAGCTGGGAAAGAAAGAGAAACTTTGAGGATGAGTTTTAGTTACCTTGCCCCAGATTATTATCTGTGAAGACCCAGAGTCTCGTTTTATTTTTTATTTGATCATCTCTGGATCCATTATCAGTGCTAAGACAGTGATAGTCTTTATATTTTGCACTGATTTTGAACAAATTGTTGAGCTATTTTAAATGAGTTGTTTTGTTTCTTAAAACCTTATACATAGATATTACAAATGTGTACAAAACATTATTCATTCAATCTATAGACTACATCTTTTGGAAAATCAAACATCGTATGTTCTCACTCATAAGTGGGAGGATGCAAGGGCATAAGAATGACACAATGGACTTTGGGGACTCAGGGGGAAGGGTGGGAAGAGGGTGAGGGATCAAATACTACAAACAGGGTGGTGTATACTGCTCGGGCGATGAGTGCACCAAAATCTCACAAATCACCACGAAAGAATTACTCATGTAACCAACTCATGTTCCCCAAAAACCTATCAAAAAAAATCTATAGATGATTATCTTTTGAATAGAGAATCGTGTACTATGTGTAATATCTAGATAGCTCCTTCCATAAACTTATGGACTAAATTATAGAAATCACTGTTCTGGACAATGTCCCTTTCATGGTAAAACAAAATACAGCCTTTCTCTGGTAAATAATAAGGTGTAAATCTTCTTCTCGCCATGCCCTGGTAATTACATTTGATGATAAGTGGATCCCCATCCGTAAGATTCAATCATTTAATTGGTCTAAAACTTTCTTTCTAGCTTATTCTTCTGTTACTCCCTGATAAACCCTCTCAATTCTCATCATACTGCATAGTTTTATCACAGGGTGTGCATAGATATTTCCTGACTCCGTCTCTTTGCTTATGCTTCCTTCGACTAGTACAGCCACGCTCTGCAGGTCCATGTTTCAGTCACTGACGGACGGCATATACAATGGTGGTCCTCGAAGATTATAAGGGAGCTGAAAAATTCCTATTGCCCAGAGATGTAGTGGCTGTCCTAATGTCATAGCACCACACATTATATTTTCTATGTTTAGATATGTTTCGAGACACGAATACTTACCACTGTGTTACAGTTGCTTATAGTATTCAGTACAGTACCATGCTGTACAGGTTTGCAGCCTGGGAGCAATGGCTTTACCACATAGCCATGCGTGTAGTAGGCTATACCATCTAGGTTTGTGTAATATACTCTATGATGTCCTCACAATAATAAAATCCCCTAACAACACATTTCTAAGAATGTGTCCCCCCTTGTTAAACAACATATGGTGGTCATGTACTCGTTCTTTTTTTTTTTTTTTTTTGGAGATGAAGTCTCGCTCTGTCACCCAGGCTGGAGTTCAGTGTCACAATCTCAGCTCACTGCAAGCTTTGCCTCCTGGGTTCAAGTGATTCTCCTGCCTTGGCCTCCTAAGTAGCTGGGATTATAGGCTCCTATGACCACGCCCGGCTAATTCTTGTATTTTTAATAGAGACAAGGGTCCACCATGTTGGTCAGGCTGGTCTTGAACTCCTGACCTCAGGTGACCCACCCACCTTGGCCTTCCAAAGTGCTGGGATTACAGGTGTCAGCCATCGTGCCAGGCCTCATGTACTCTTTCTTTCACGTTTTTGTCTGTTGAAATATCCTTCACTTCAATTCAATGTATCTGCAAAACTTGTCTTAGTCCATTTGGTGCTGTTATAACAGACTACCACAGACTAGGTAACTTATAAAGAACAGAAATTTATTTCTCACAGCTCTGGAGGCTGGGAAGTTCAAGATGAAGGCACTCACGGGCTTGGTGCCTTGCGAAGGCCCAGTCTCCACTCCAAGATGAAGCTTTGAAGGCTGCATTTTTTGGAAGAGAGAAACCGTTCCTCATATGGCAGAAGAGCCAAGAGACAAAAGGGATCAAACTCTCCCTTTTATAACAGCAGTCATTCCACCCACTCGGACAGAGCCCTCAAGGCCCAGATGCCTCTTAAAAGCCCCACCTGTCAACACTGTTACAATGGTAACTACTTTCAATGTGAGTTTTGGAAGGAACAACCATTCAAACCATTACAAAACTTTTCCAAGATCCTTTTTCAGTGGACTGTATTCTCTTTCCTTTGAAGCAACTGAGTTTTCTATTTTCTTCCTTTCTTCTTCTGCCAGTTCTTATGGGTAGAAGAGCCTACTATGTGCCTTGGGGACTACAAACATGAGTTTCTTCCCTAAAGGATTCTACCATCTTTTAGAGAAGACAGACACATTACACACATCCTTATAGTTAGAAGCTCTTGATATTATCTTCTCTGGCAGACCACAGTGATCTTGATATTATAAACTATATTTCAATCAAACTTTGTGTTCCTTTTTCATCACATAATACATCAATGATCAATTATAGTAAGTGCTTAAAATATTTGATAAATGAATTAATATAGTAGTTAATACTTACTGCATACTTCCTAAGTGAAGGTTACTAGGGTAGGTGGAAAGTGAGGGAGGCAAAAGAAGAATAAGATGTGGTCTTTAGTGTTGTGTAATTCCTGTGTTTATGTTGTTGCATATTCCCGCAAATAAAATAAAAATTGTTTTTGTCTTCAAATACATAAAAAACAGTAAGCCAACTCTATACCATTCTCTAAATGCATGCTTGGGGTGGAGGTGCAAAGAGGTGGATTGTGCAGCTTTGCTAGGTGACTATCTGCTCATTCAGATGTAAGTTCTGGTCTTTTTATTGCACTTCCAGTGTGGCATGACGAGATTTTAAAGTATTTGTGTGGTGCAGAATAGGCGTTAGTTGGGGCCGGTATTTATACAAGCAATGAATTTCCAGTACTCTCAGGAAAGAATGTTAAATACAGCCTGAGAAACAAAGGAGAATTATAGACTCAGGTGAGCACAGTGCCTGAAGCACAGTTTGGGCTCAATCAGTATTTGTTAGGAAGGAAGAAGGAAGAAGGAAGAGAGGAAACAAGCGAAGACAACCACCATGTGTCTAAATAAATGGAAGCAACTAAGAGCAAGACCAAAATGGAGTCAATAAATATGAACCAAAATTAGAAAGCAGTAAGGCAGATATTACTCGTATAATTATTATTTTATTAACAATACTATAACAATGTGTTTTTCTTCTTGCACTAGGCATCTCACATATATTAACACGTTTATTATTTAGAAGAGCATTTAATTATAGCTACCATTGTAATTACTTTATGGATGAAGAAATTAAGGTTTAGAGGGCAAAGAAGTTTACCAAAGCTCACACAGGTATCAAATAGCAATGTGGCACCATGTCCTCTAAATTATTCAAGATGAGACTCTTCCTGGAGGACACAGATGCTGATCATACCCAGGCCATATCACCTCTGCCCATCTTTTTCAGCCCAGTGGAGGTCGACAGTTCCTGTTCCTGCCCGCGTCTCACCTCAAGCATTTCCATGTGTGTCCTGTTCTCTTCTGCCTTAAGGACTCTTTTGAAAGCCACGGAAGGACAGTCAACTGCCTTATCCCAGATGTGCAAGAGACCAATCCTTCAATAGGGAATGAGAGTTGGTTGATTAAATATAAGGTGATTAAAATATAATTTATGTAAAATATAATTTATAATATCAAGATCACTGTGGTCTACCAGAGAAGATAATATTAAGTGCCTCTAACCATAAGGATGTGTGTAATGTCTGTCTTCTCTAAAAGAGAGTAGAATCCTTTAGGGAAGAAGCTCTCTAGAGGCTGGGTGTGGTGGTTCATGCCTGTAATCCCAACACTTTAGGAGGCCAAAGCAGGAGATTTGCATGAGACCATGAGTTTGAGATCAGCCTGGGCAACATAGCAAGACCGTGTCTCCAAAATAAAATAAAAATGACTAGGCAGGGTAGCATTCGCCTGTGATCCTAGCTACTTGGGAGCTGAGGCTGCATGACAAAGAATGATTCTGTCTCAAAAAAGAAAAAAAGGAGAAAAAGGCACCAGATTGTTGCCCTTTAGCTGCACAATTCTACACAGGTTCTCAGAAGTTCCCTAGTGGGTCTGAGCTCCAATTGACCCAAATGTAAACAGCTCAATAACCCAGACCTGCTTTTTCCTCCTTCCTGTTTTGCTCCTGGCCTTCCACACTCCTGCTTCAGACATCGCCTGCACTCAAATCCTTGTCTCAGGTTCTGCTTTCAGGGGAGCCCACATCAAGACGATGGTTAATCAGCCCCACCAATCACATCAAGATCATACTCCCTGGGGCATCTTAAAGGAACACCAGGTATCTGAATCTGTTAAGCCATCAATATCACTGCTTTAGAATTATGACTTGTGCGATAGGGAAAGATGTGTGTTATTTTTCTTTCTTTTTTTTTGAGACAAGGTCTTACTCTGTCACCCAGGCTGGAGTGTAGTGGTGCAATCATAGCTCACTGCAGCCTTGACCTCCCTGGCTCAGGCGAGCCTCTCACTTCAGCCTCCTGAGTAGCTGGCACTACAGGCATGCACCATGCCAGGGTAAGTTTTCAAAAAAAAATTTTTTTTTTTTTTTTTTTGGGTAGAGAAGGGTTCTTGCTATGTTGCACAGGTGAGTCTCAAACTCCTGGACTCAAGTGATCCTCCTTCCTCAGTCTCCCAAAGTGCTGGGATTACGGTGAGTCACGGAGTTCGGCTTTTTTTTTTTTCCTCCTAAAAACAATAGTGCCTTTTAGGAGGAAGGATGTGTTTCTAAAAAGCTCACCTTTTGGTGTTTCAGTGGTGGTTAAAGTCATCGGGACTTTTTTATTTCCTCGTGCTTCTATTTTCCTCTAATGGGAAGTCATAGGATTGATTTCTAGAAAATGGTGCTTATTTAAGAAAAAAGCGAGGAGGAAATAAAGGCAGCTCTGTGTGCTCCAACTTTGAAAAATGGATTTTGGATTGCTGCGCGGGTCATGACCATTAGTGGACACGAGGGGGCAGCCTCATCCCGGGCTCTGAGAAAAAAGCTGCGGCTTCTTTTTTACTCCCATGTGCACTGTAAGTAAAACTCAACAGTTTTGTGGAAGCAGATTGATTTTTTTTCCTTTTCCTTTATGAAGGACTTGAGTAAGGGACCAGGGTTCACTCTGCCGCACATCACAGGGAGTGTGCGTCTTCGCGTCTCACCTCTGAGGGCCTTTTGATTATGGGTAAGCGGCACCAACTCCAAACACGCTGCGTCTAAGGACGCCGAGAGTCACCTCACTTCCTTTGCTATTTTCAAGCACTGTCAAAGAACTGCTGTGTATGAGATGAAAAAGCACAGAGCTCCTCGTGGAAAGGAGCGGGGTGGACTGCTGCCTTGCAAACATTCCTCCTTTTGCCCGGTGACCTCATCCAATCCCATGACTTTAAATAACAGCCCTAAGGTGGTAACTCCCAATTGGATGCCCCTATCCCAGATATCTTCCTGGAATCCCAGGTTTGTATATTTCTATATCCAGTCGTCTTGCTGGTATCTCACATGGGCATCTTATAGGCATCTATTTGGCCCAGAAGAACGATTTCTTTTTCTTTCTTTCTTTCTCCT